>QRFJ01000667.1:131467-151467 GCA_006176705.1 Cocos nucifera | reverse complement strand
AACTCCCTCCGAACCTCTCCTTCAGACGGATGCCTATAGGAGCCGAACTCCTTCCAGATTTTTTTTTAGACGGATGCCTCCAGGAGTCAAACTCCTTCCGGACCTTTCCTTCAGTCGGATTCCTTCGAAAGTCGAACTCCCCCAGACTTCTACTTCAGTCAGATTTCTTCAACAGCGAACTCCCTCTAGATGTCTCATTTAGATGGATTCCTCAAGGAGCCAAACTTCATCTGAATTTTTCTAACAGATTACTTCCAGATTTCAAGTAGCATTCCTTCCGGATGATCCCCTCTAGCTGTATTCTTCTTTAGGAGTCCGAACTCCTCTGAAATTGACATACGCCAAAGATTTTCATCCCTCCGCGTGGCCCCGAGTGGCTCAATATCGGACGGCTATGGCTGTCACTATCAATCTACTGCAGACGGTGCTCCTCTCATGCGGTCATGAGCGGCCAGCTACTGAACAGCTACGACTGTCACTATCAATCTGCTGCAAGCGACAACGATCCGCTACCGGACAACAATGGCTGTCACTATCAGTCTGCCACAGGTGACGATGGTCTCGATTGGCCCGCTATCAGGCGGTGTCAGCTGTCACTATCTATCTACTACATGCTTCGTCTATAAAAGAAATCCTTCAGATACATTTTTTCTAAGCTCTCCTTTCTAAAAACTCTGCTGAATTCATTTTCGAGCACTCCATTTTTGTTGGCCAGAAGAACTGACTTGATCGTCGGAGGATTCTACTGGAGCCATCACCAACGACTCTGATCGAGACTTTATTTTACAGATCATCGACGATGACCTCTTCTTCTTCAACTCCAACTCGGTCCGACGTCGACCAAATTTTGCACCAACACTGATTATAGGATTTGCTTCAGAAATCTCTAGTTCTCTGTTTTATGAGATCCCTATATAATCGAATTTATTTAAAAATTCTAAATATATTAAAAAAGAAGAAGAAGAAGAAGAAGAAGAAGAAGAGGAAGGAGGTTGTCTCGGTATCCAAATTTTTGTCTTTTTTGGCATTCTAAATATCCAGAACACTGATTATAGAAAAAAAAGGAGTGCTTTTGTTTGTCAGCCTCAGTGGAGAGCCCCTCGTCGCACCTCTCTTTCAGAACTCTACTCTGATAAAACAAACTTCCAGATGTAAATTAAGCTCATATCTCTTCTGACATTGGTCTAATTATTACTTGGACCGGGTCCAAATGGACCAGGCTAAATCCCACGATGGATAACGCGCCACGTTACCCCTTTATTTCACCAATTTTTGATTGCGCGTCATCCACCGTGCATCTGCTCCGCGATTTGCCCTGGTCGGCTTGGACCTGGTCCATGCAATAATTTCTCCCGGCATTGTTATCTGCGGTCCAATACATAATGTCTCCAGCGCACCTCTCTCTCCTTTCTCATATATTTACGACCAACTTTTAGTAAACCCGACCTCCATTCTCGCACTTAAATGACTGAGAGAAACAGAAGGCACAAATAAAATAAATAAAAATATTTTCAACCCTCCATGGAATATTTTCTGATTTTAAATAAATTATACATTACAATGCCAGTTACTCCTTGAAGAAACACGTTAAACTAAAAATTCCGGTAAATAATGTTCAGGAGCACATCGAAGACATCATCACAGCCACCAAGATATTGATTCCTAACTCCAAGGACCTCATGGTTGTCCCTTTTATCTATGGCGCCTAGTCTCATATCTCTAGTCCTTCCTATGCTTCTCATCAAATGATGATGATGACCTTCTTTTTTTCTTTTAGAGTTGTTATTTGCAAGCTACTCCAAAAATCTAATCTTTGTTGCAATTTTTGGTCCCTTCCTCCTGCTCCCCCTTCTAACCATTGGAAGTCCGGTTGTCTCGTACAGGGATGAGAAGCTAGGATAAGCTATCGGGAAGAAAATGATAAAAAAAAAAAAGAAGAAAAAGGAATGGATTAGTGGTCATCCTATATATATCATTACATCATCAATTAGTGGTTAAAATGTAAGTTCCTATTTATAAATAGATAAATAATATTATACTAATTTATCTTACTAGAAATAGGATTAGGGAGGATTACTAATTGAATAAAAGATATATTTTTTTCTAATTTTTTAAAAACTAAAAATATAATTATAATATTATAATGATATCTTGTAAATATCATTGGTCAAACCAATTGATTAGATCCATCAACTCTCAAACCAGGTAATTTGCTAGTTTACTATCCAATTTGATTTTAAAAATAATGTATGGATGGTAAGATATGATTATTTCAAATTGGAGATTCCTAGCACATACCAGCAGCCCATGTTACGGTGAACCGTTTTGTGCGAATTTATGTTTAGTATATATTTACAAGAAAAAAAAAAAATTTCTTGATAGCCCAAAAAACAGAAAAAAAAGGAAACCAAATTAACGAGGATGATCTGACTTACCGTGGTTGAATCTGTGCTGCCCCCAGGTGGATCAGATCCACTGTAGATACAAGATAAAATGAATTTATCTAATAATCTTATTTTAAGATAAAATAAATTTATTCATAATGATTTTACCGGAGCTCCACGATGACGTGGTCCAACCAATAAATTTTCACGGCGGAGACCATAAAGGAAACGCGTCGCACCGAGAGGCCCCACGCTGCAGCCGAGAGAATAAAAAAATTGTTCCTGCCGCCCTCGCGACGCCAAATAGCGAGCGGTGGAGCGACGCCCTTGCTCTCTCGCTGCAACGCCTCCCAGCTCCACGCCTCCGACGACCCAACGCGCGTCTCCATCCCACTTGTCCGTCCGGTGCTCCTCCTCCTCCCTGCTTCTCTTTGTTCTATTTTGTCTTTGTTGGCCATTATCGACGCCGTTTCCACCGGCGTGGCTTCTATCCTTCCTCCTTTCCCTCATTCTCTCTCTCTTCCGTTCTTTTTTTCTCCTCTTACACTAGGGTTTCCGACGAAAGGAAAGAAGAAATCGTTCCTGGGTTTTGCCCGTTTCTTCTTCTTCTGCTATTCTGATACGAGAAAAAATGGTGGCGCTGGAGGTGGACAGCGCAATTGACGCCGTGGAGAAGATTCCGAAGGAGGCGAGGAGGATTCTTGACGGACTGGCGTCGGAATGGAGCGACGTGGCCGACTCCAAGGCCTGGGAGGTGGTGCACCTCAAGGGGGCGATGACCAACCAGGTCTACCAGGTCAATTGGCCGACCATGGGGAAGGACGGCGTCTCTCGGAAGGTGCTTGTCCGGATCTACGGCGAGGGGGTGGACGTCTTCTTCGACCGGGAGGACGAGATCCGGACGTTCGAGTGCATGTCCAGGCACGGGCAGGGGCCGCGGCTTCTTGGGCGGTTTCCCAATGGCCGGGTCGAGGAGTTCATCAACGCCAGGGTATGCCCAATTCCGCAAGATTTTTTTTTTTTTTTGGTTCAGCTAGGTGCGTGCCGATTCTTTGATTGTTCTGTTGGATATTAGTTGTTGTAACATATTACTAGATTAGATTTGTATAATTTATTGTTTGTTCTATCATTGCAATTGTTTTTTCATTTTCTTCCATGGTTGATGAGAAGGATTTCAAGACATGAATGTTTTCAAGCTGAAATTTTCTTTCTTTCTTCTTCTTCTTTTTTTCCTTCAAGCTGGATATTTTGATATCTATTATTTTCATTATTAACATCAATGTGCTGTCACTAACATATACTTGACATGTTATCTGGCAAAGGACGGAAGCATATATATGATGTGTATTTTGGGCTCTTTGTTTGGTTTAGTCGCTTACTATTTGGTCCAAAGGTGCTCGTGGGGTCAAGAAGCTTTATACTTTGCTACTTTATGATTTAGGCTGTCACTGATGATGTTGTTGCCCATAGTTTATGCGCATAATATTCTAACATGCGAAAAGGCATATTCTTTTGGATCTCAGCATATGCTAAACTGGAAGTGAATAATGGTAGCCTAGCCAAAGAGTCAGAAACCTTGTTTACAACTATGAGTAGAGGGAAGTCCTGGTAAATTTACTTCTAAAGGTGGAATATACCTTCATATATGAAGAGAGTTGGAATCAGCTCAAGTGCCTTAATTTATCAAAGGTTAAATGGTGCTTACTTTAAAACAGAAGGGGATTATGACAACCCATGGTATGTAAGTTGCTTAGTTAGCAATATACCTGGGCTTGCAAGTTCTTCCCTATGTCTCCACTGGCTGGTGAATTTGGATTCATGTAGCGGCATGCCTCCATATGGCTTTTGTTCAGATTGTGCTTGTTAGGACAATGGTGACTCCGATCCCATTAAGAATGTGAACTAATTCTGAAGGACCATTATCTCCTAAAGCCAGATAAATGGTATTCTTGGAATCATTTTCATAATGAAGGTGCCAGTGAGGCAGTCACAATGGGAGCAAGATATTTCTTATTCTGATATATCAAGCCCTCCATTTCTTTTAAAAATCTTTTGTCAATAGATTTTAGAAAGATGCAATAAAAATCATCTCATGGTTTCTTTTTAGCCATACCGTTACCATCGACAGGTCTCATAGAGGATTTTTAAAATTAAATTTTAACTTAAGTTGGGTGACAAGCTTCAAGGGTCGGGAGAGATAATTGCGTGGGTGCTATTTGATATAGGTCAGCTTCTTCATTGCTGTTTTGTATGGATGGAAAATAATGTAATTATGGTTCTTAGGTTTTGATTGGGGTATCTTGACCCCATACCTGGATTATCTATCTGAAGTATACACTTTATGTCCTCATCTAAGTGGCTGTCTGGTAAGATGTGTCTTTTTTTTTTTTTTTTTTTTGCCACATTATTTGACTTCCTCATGGGCATTCTTGGTTGTAGGAAGGATGAACCAAACATTAGTTAAGATGTATGCTTTGACATTGATACGTGAATGATGTCTGATTTCATATATTTGTAAATGCTGCTTAAGAGCTCCTTAATCACTGGTCATCCCATGATTTGTTAGTTACTATGCATGGAAAACTTTGTGGTTTTTCTTGTGTAATCTACTCATGTCTCGTGGTAATCTTTTAACAGTAATGGTGGAATTACTTGTTAATTTTTCACAATTTCTGTATCAATATTCTGAATTGTCATGTTGCTTTTGCTATTTGAGACTCTTTCTGCGGCTGATCTGCGGGACCCAGAAATATCTGCTCTTGTAGCATCAAAATTAAAGGAGTTTCATGAACTTGACATGCCCGGTCCAAGGAATGTATTCTTATGGGACAGACTGAGGTATAATTTAGTTACCTATCAAACTTTAGGCTTAACTTTGAGCAGTGATGTGACTGATCACTTATATTATCTCTCTTCATCTCAGAAAATGGCTGAAAACATCCCGAAATTTGTGCTCAGCTGAAGATGAGAAAGAATTTCGCTTGGATAGCCTAGAGGAGGAGATAACTACTTTAGAAAGATTTTTCTCTGGGAAAGACCAGAGAATAGGATTCTGTCATAATGATCTCCAGTATGGGAATATCATGATTGATGAGGACACCAGACAAGTAACTATAATAGTGAGTTGCTTTCTCTGATGCATACTAATTTGCAGGCTCTTTTAGTAAGTTCCTTAAATGTTAACTTTTCAAACTTCTGTTTCTGCTAAGTGAGATGGACAAATGTTATAGTTTTGGTTGAATGGTTAGTTCCTTGCTCTTCACAATTCATTTTCTCCAAGTGTCTAA
The DNA here is from genome assembly GCA_006176705.1 of Cocos nucifera. Taxonomy (NCBI): domain Eukaryota; kingdom Viridiplantae; phylum Streptophyta; class Magnoliopsida; order Arecales; family Arecaceae; genus Cocos; species Cocos nucifera. Next base: position 145,796 of record QRFJ01000667.1, on the reverse strand, counting down.
GCATTGATGATGGTCTCAGAAAAACTTGTAACAGAAAAAAACTGGTAAAGAAGAAGTGGAATTTCTTATTTCTGGAATACAGTATATATATTTTCAGATTTTTGCTTTTATTCTACTTTCCATACATTTTATTCTTCTAGTTAAGCAAAAAGAAAAATGATACTTATTAGAGTTCTACTTCATTTAGATTCATCTGTATATAGGACAGGGGGTGTTGTGGGTCCAATAATTTTCTGCGATTAGCAAAGCAGAGTGCTAGTTCCTTTAGGAGTCCTATCTTTTAATTTGGTTTCCCAACCAAACTGTTTTTCTCCCGGGAGAATTCCATCTCATATGGATGAATTGCTTCTGGAGCTTGGTCATGAAGTTCTGATAGTAGCTGTGAGGTCTTAAGCCAAGAAAAGCATAAACTAAGCACTACATTGCCAATGACGGGTCTCTTTTTTTGTCCTCAATTTGTTCTTTTTCCCTATCAACTGTAGAGTGATGTGGGCCAAGGAACATTAGATTTTAGGATTTCAGCATATTTCATTTCATACCATGACTTCAAAAGTTCAAAGACATCATAAGGAGTAAAAATGGTTTGCTTTGTAGAGGTACAATTAACAACCCCATAAGGTATGCAGGAAATTTGATATTAGCTATGAATGTTTTAAGAAAGGTTTGTAGTACTACTTTTGGTGCCTATACTGGTACCATTTTGGTAGTGTCAGTCTGGGTTGGTTCGTGGTACCAACACTTGGTACGCTTCCCATACAAAGTATCAATTCGCTACTGGTATGGTCTTGTATGCCCTATATAGGGTAGTTCAGTTTGGTATGGCAAATGATGGTTTTAACTTTTAAGCCATGAAAAGTATGGTAGGTGTTGGCCCTACTTTTGTGGTATATGCTCCCAAACTAAGTATGACACTACCAATAATGAGTCAAATCCTTTTTGTTCCTTTTTAGTTTGTTTGCTTTGTAGAGAATGATACCAAGGTTCACTGTCTCAGTACCGGATCTTGTACCGGTAAAATCTTACTATAGTATTGGTATGCAGTACGTTATAGTATGGTAATATCGGTATGGAGCGGTATGATGTACCGGTACGGTATGGTATGTCCCATATCATCCAATATGGGGTGGTATAGTGAACCTGAATGTTACAGTTAACAACTCAAGGTACCTAGTTGCATAGATTAATCACATTAATCATTGGTTGGTCAGAAGTTTATCTCTTAATAGGGCCAAATTAGTGTCTTGAGAAGTCATATTTGAATCACATTGTCCCAACAGTCAATTTTTTGGAGTAAATTTTGGGGCATGGCCATATGTAAGCATATAATGGGGCTGTCTTGTATTATATGTTGTCTGAGAATGTAAATTTGTTTGTCGTCTGTCATTCTTTATGTGAAAATTTATCTTCATAGGTAATGTATTGGTAATTTCCTGTACGTGTGTTGTGTGAGAGTATGAATGATGAAAATTTCAGCATTCCTTGATCAGTGTTAGAAGCAAAGTGATTGAACTTTGCAAATGATGTTCCATTCATTCCAATGAAAATCATCCTTTTTTGGGGGAAGTGAATGCCTCTCGAGTGTTCTCGCTCTTTAGTTGCTGGAAGCAGGAGCAGGTGTGGAGGTGGGTGAGGGGAAATTGGTCTGTCACTTCATAAAAAAAATAATAAGGAAATGCTTAAGAAATGGGTGCAAGGACGAGTTTCTAGAGTGAGTATGCTCCACTAAATATAAGTATCCAGCTAAGGTCTGCTCTTGGAATGGTATGAATTGGCTTGTCAAATGATTATATGTTATACTCTAGCGGTTGTAACATCATGCTGGCTGTTGTAGAGTTGTATATCCAGACACTCTGCATATCCTTTCTCTGGTCTTTACCGATCTTTTTAGTTATGCACTAAGACATTTCTGTGACTTCTGGATGCAGATACAAATCATATTTCTCGTGTTCCTTAATTTATTGATCGATTTTAACCCTGCTTCTTGATGCATCCATGACACAATCAGAGCCAATCTCTTGCATGGCCAGCGTTCTGTTTTTAGTTTTTTGTCTTGACCTCTCGACACCAGATTGAAAGCAGACATATATGAAATTATGTAGGATGTCCATGGTGTCCACTTCTCATTATTCTTTATTTTTATAATTTCTAGGATTATGAGTATGCAAGTTTCAACCCCATTGCATATGATCTTGCCAATCACTTTTGTGAGATGGCTGCTGATTACCATACAGAGACTCCTCATGTTTTGGATTTCAATAAATACCCAGGTTTGTAATTCTTGGTATTCAGTTTGCTGACACTGAAATGTACACTCTTAAACTGGTGTTAATGATCTGGTTCTGATCTTCTTGGGAACAGATTATGAGGAGCGCAAGAGATTTGTGCAGACATATCTGAGTTTGTCAGGTAATCTGTTCACAGGCTGCATAGAACACATAATGAGAACTGATATTTTTTGGTTTAACTTGCACCTCAACAACAGATTGAAATAACTTATCACGATCTTAATTTCATCAAAAAAAAAAAAATCACGATCTTAAGCAGTCTTAGACATTCCATACCTGCATCTATAGGTGCAGTAGTGTGTATGTATGCATGTTGTTAGAACTGATAAGTGTAAATTTCATACAGATTATACAGCTTTTCACACTATGGAGGTTGAATTAAAGAACTATGCGGTTATTTTGACATCAAGATAATGAGTTAGGAAATAGATTTCTTGTCCTTTTTAATGTGTTCAGGTGTCGCTGTATAGCTCGCTAAACCTGGTAGACTGATGAGTTATGGTTTTTCAATTGCATATCAAGTAGGAAGCATTAAACATGACGACCTGTCAGGAGTTTAGCAGATTATCTGGTCACCATAGGATTGCACAGTCAATGAGATAATATTGGACCACATCTTCATCCAATAAGGACAAATATAAATTCTTCATCTTGGAAGCAATTGAATCATCTTTTTATGTGTAATGCCGGGTCATTTTTCAAGATATGGATGCTAGGGGAGGCTTTTCAAAATTTTCGGCGCCACCAGATTTAAACCCCCCCACACACACACCCTCTTCGCCTTATAAAAATTTTCTTGGACTCTATATTCTTTTATCTATAGGTGAAACACCCAATCTTGTGGAAGTTGACAATTTACTAGAGCTTATTGAGAAGTACGCTCTTGCAAGTCATCTTGTTTGGGGCCTATGGGGAATAATATCAGTAAGTCACTTGTCTGTTTTCCTGTTCGGTTGGGCTTTTGTTTCTTGGAATTTGGTTTCAACCTCTTCAATTCATTAATCTGCAGGAACGTGTCAATGATATTGACTTCAATTACATGGAGTATGCAAAGCAGAGGTTTCAGCAGTATTGGTTGAGGAAGTCTGCTACATAGGGAGCTGGGTGAATTGAATGCCTTTGTACCTGTCAGCATTAGAAGCCACTATAAATATATAATCATGGCTTCTTCAATACTGAAATTAGATTTTTTTAGCGTTGCAAGATAATGCAGCTATGTTCAATAAACTGAAGGCAGCCCTGGTGTTTTCTTTGGGTTTTAGGATTACTGTTGATATGAGAAAATTTCAAGTTGGTCATTAGCATTCATAAAAATTAAAGAAATATGCTTTAATGAAAGCATTTTGTAATCTTTTGATGTTCAACATTTAGTTGTAGTATTAGCTTCCCATTTAACAAGGACATTGTGTGTTTGAACATCTTTTGTTTTTCTTTGCTGCTTTTGGTTCCAAGTTAACTAAGGTATTGAAAGTAAAAAAGAGAGAAAATACATATAAGAATCTCTGTTAAGGGGTGAAGAATTGATGTGCTGATATTGGATGGGGTTTAGAAGGCTTGATAGTTTTGGTTTGTCTGCTATGACAGCAAGGTAGTATCAAGTTAATATGTCATAGGGATGTCTTAAAACTTTGCTACGGGTTTAATCAACTTGCTACTTGCAATTAACTGCCTTTGCCAGTTTCCCTGAGAAATACTGGTCAAACGGTTTTATGATGCTTGCAATGGCCCTGCAGGTGGTTGTGAAGGCATTGATGTTTGGGATTAATGTTTTTGATGTAAATTTAAATTTTTTTTGATGTAAAAATGTTTGGGATTAATGTTATCTGATATGAATGCAATTCTTGGCTCCGTATATCCAGGAATGATCAGGATTCCATGCTTGTGAAGGAAGAGTAGTGTCAGATGTCACATTTATCGTTGTTATATAACATTAATCGTTCTGATTAGTCCTGTGTGCGTTATCTCCCCTCTCCCGAGGAAACCTTACCGATTTCAGATAGGCATTTTGGTTTTGTACGATATGGTGCATCTAGCCTGATCGGAGTCAGGATTTTTCAGGAATCTGGATGATACCCGTGGTCTGGAGGTGTCATTCAGGTGTTAGGAGGATTCATCTTCCTTTGTGGGATTATACCGTTGGATCTCGCAATGGTTTCTTCCAAATCTGTGCAGGTGGATGCATGAAGAGTATAACCTGCATGGAAAAGAAGGATTCATCTTTCTTCATGTGAATCCACCGTTGAATTGCTCAATAGTCATTTTGAGATTCATGCAGATGAATGAATGAATTTGAAGTGCTTGGAGATCTATGTAGTGAGATGAAAGAATCGACAACACGAAAGAAAATATCTTAGCTTGGTGAGAGAAATGTGATATTTTTGTCTGGAAAAAAAAAAAAAAACAGGTAGAGAGATAAAGGTCCACTTAAAAATGAATCCAACAGGTATCTATTTTTGTTTGTTGGAGATACAAGGATGATACTCCATCACGTTATGGCACTCCACCGATCATTCTTTTTTTTTCTTGTAAATTTACTCCCGTATGAAATTCCTTCAGTGAGGAACCTTTTTTACTTTATCATTTAATTATTATTATTTTTTTTTTTCCTTTTCTTTGTGGTGATATTTAGCTACCCACAATCGTTCAACATTGACTATGAAGTTTTCTTCTTATGATAGCATAGCACAGCGTAGCAACAAATGATGCTATCAACCTTAATTATCTGGATAAGTGCCATACAAGCACCAGATTCTACTAAAAAGAACTTAAATGATGTTTTTTTGATGGGCAAGAACTTAAATGATGTTAACTGCTAGACATTTTGGGGATGAAGAACAGCCATGTAGTGCCATTCACACGCCTGGACTGGTCCCCGGATCAGGTGGGGCTATTTCCGCTCACGGACAAAGACATCCTCGGGTCCCACACAAAATCCGCGACCTGGTTCCCGGGCAACACCGGAGGACTTTGTGTGTTTGGACGTCAGCTTTTGTAGGAGCCGGGCGGCCTCGCCACATGGCACCCACCTTCTCTCCTCTCTCTCTCTCTCTCTCGCCGCCACATGGCACCCACCTTCTCTCCTCTCTCTCTCTCTCTCTCTCTCTCTCTCTCTGCCTGCTGCTCAGATGAGAACGGCTGGCCTCCCCTGGCTATGAAGTAGCCAACCGGCCACCTTGATCAGAAACATAGATGGGATAAGCTACTGATATATATTATTAGAGAGAGAGCAGCTAGCGTGTTAATTAGGGAGGAAAAAGAAGAATTAGTTGGAGTCGTTAATTAATTTGTTTGGTGCAGCCCGCCCCGCCGGTGAGTACATCGATCGATCCAGCCTCATCCAGCTTAATCTTTCATTAACTCCATTCGAAAATGAACGACCTCTTCTCTACGACCTCCTTCAAGAAGTACGCCGACCTGAAGCAGCAGGTCCAGCTGGACGAGATGGAGTCCGGCATGATGGCCGGAATAGGGGATGCCGTCAACCTGGACAAGTTCTTCGAGGACGTCGAGAACGTGAAGGACGACCTCCGTGGTCTCGAGAAGCTGTACCGCCGCCTCCAGGATGGCAACGAGGAGAGCAAGACGGTCCACAATGCCGGCACCATGAAGGATCTCCGGGCCCGCATGGATGCCGATATCGAGCAGGTCCTCCGCCGCGCCAAAGCGGTGAAGGGGAAGCTCGAGGCGCTGGACCGGGCCAACGCGGCCCACCGCAAGCTCCCCGGGTGCGGCCCCGGCACCTCCGCCGACCGCACGCGTACGTCCGTCGTCAGCGGCCTCGGCAAGAAGCTCAAGGACCTGATGGACGACTTCCAGCGTCTGAGGACGAGGATGACCGCCGATTACAAGGAGACGATGGGACGGCGGTATTTCACGGTGACCGGAGAACACGCCGACGAGCAGACGATCGAGACGCTCATCTCGTCCGGGGAGAGCGAGACGTTCCTCCAGAAGGCGATCCAGGAGCAAGGGCGAGGGCAGATCATGGACACCATCTCGGAGATCCAGGAGCGGTACGATGCGGTGAAGGAGATCGAGAAGAGCCTGCTGGACCTGCACCAGGTGTTCCTGGACATGGCGGCGCTGGTGGAGGCGCAGGGGCACCAGCTCAACGACATCGAGAGCCACGTGGCGCATGCCAACTCCTTCGTGAGGAGGGGGACGGTGGAGATGGAGACGGCCAGGGAGTACCAGAAGAGCTCAAGGAAGTGGTACTGCATGGGCATACTCCTGGGGGCCATCCTCGTCGCAATTCTGCTGCTACCCTTTCTAACCACACTCATGAATGTAATCAAGTAATCGCAAATCTATTCAGATCGAAGCATCGATCTTTCTCGGATGTTTGGCTGTTTGCGTCACCCAGGCATGCATGGGATCGTCCCAGCCGTGTACCGGAAGAGTTCGGAGTTTTTTCCAAAGTTATGGAATAGGCTAGCTCCTTGTCCTTTTGCTTGCGTATACGTAGCTGATCACGAACGGCTGGCCTCCCCTGGCTATGAAGTAGCCAACCGGCCACCTTGATCAGAAACATAGATGGGATAAGCTACTGATATATATTATTAGAGAGAGAGCAGCTAGCTGTTAATTAGGGAGGAAAAAGAAGAATTAGTTGGAGTCGTTAATTAATTTGTTTGGTGCAGCCCGCCCCGCGGTGAGTACATCGATCGATCCAGCCTCATCCAGCTTAATCTTTCATAACTCCATTCGAAAATGAACGACCTCTTCTCTACGACCTCCTTCAAGAAGTACGCCGACCTGAAGCAGCAGGTCCAGCTGGACGAGATGGAGTCCGGCATGATGGCCGGAATAGGGGATGCCGTCAACCTGGACAAGTTCTTCGAGGACGCGAGAACGTGAAGGACGACCTCCGTGGTCTCGAGAAGCTGTACCGCCGCCTCCAGGATGGCAACGAGGAGAGCAAGACGGTCCAATGCCGGCACCATGAAGGATCTCCGGGCCCGCATGGATGCCGATATCGAGCAGGTCCTCCGCCGCGCCAAAGCGGTGAAGGGGAAGCTCGAGGCGCTGGACCGGGCCAACGCGGCCCACCGCAAGCTCCCCGGGTGCGGCCCCGGCACCTCCGCCGACGCACGCGTACGTCCGTCGTCAGCGGCCTCGGCAAGAAGCTCAAGGACCTGATGGACGACTTCCAGCGTCTGAGGACGAGGATGACCGCCGATTACAAGGAGACGATGGGACGGCGGTATTTCACGGTGACCGGAGAACACGCCGACGAGCAGACGATCAGACGCTCATCTCGTCCGGGGAGAGCGAGACGTTCCTCAGAAGGCGATCCAGGAGCAAGGGCGAGGGCAGATCATGGACACCATCTCGGAGATCCAGGAGCGGTACGATGCGGTGAAGGAGATCGAGAAGAGCCTGCTGGACCTGCACCAGGTGTTCCTGGACATGGCGGCGCTGGTGGAGGCGCAGGGCACCAGCTCAACGACATCGAGAGCCACGTGGCGCATGCCAACTCCTTCGTGAGGAGGGGGACGGTGGAGATGGAGACGGCCAGGGAGTACCAGAAGAGCTCAAGGAAGTGGTACTGCATGGGCATACTCCTGGGGCCATCCTCGTCGCAATTCTGCTGCTACCCTTTCTAACCACACTCATGAATGTAATCAAGTAATCGCAAATCTATTCAGATCGAAGCATCGATCTTTCTCGGATGTTTGGCTGTTTGCGTCACCCAGGCATGCATGGGATCGTCCCAGCCGTGTACCGGAAGAGTTCGGAGTTTTTTCCAAAGTTATGGAATAGGCTAGCTCCTTGTCCTTTTGCTTGCGTATACGTAGCTGATCACGAGCTCATTAATTTCTGTAATGTTGATCATACCATGATGAGATTACCAATATATATATATATATATATATATATATATATATATTATATATATATATATATATAATATATATATAATATATATATATATATATATATGTTGCTACCGCTTCAAAACTCCTCAATTTTTTCAAAAGATCCAAGGGAAAAGGCATAATGATTAAACTAGATTTTGAAAAGGCTTTCGATACCGTGTTTTGGACAACTTTAGTTAAACTAATACAAAAATATGAATTTGCGGAAGAACTTCAATCGAAAATTCTTCCTTCAGCGGTCGAGTCCCATTCGATCTCCTTCAGTAGTCGAACTCATTCAGTAGCCGAACTTCTTCAGCAGTCGAACCCAATCGAACTCCTCAACGATTGATCCTAGCCAAACTCCCCAAGGGCCGAATTTCTTTCGGATCTCACTTTCAGTCGGATTTCTCCAAGAGCCGAACTCCTTTCGGTTCCCTCCTTCAGTCGTGTTCCTCCAAGAGCTAAACTCCTTCCAGACTCCTTCAATCGAATTTCTACAGGAGCCGAACTCCTTCCAGATCTCTCCTTCAGTCAAGTTTCTACAGGAACCGAATTTCTTCCATATCTCTACTTCAGTTAAGTTCCTCCATGAGCCGAACTTCTTTCGAATTTTTTCTTCAGTCGGATACCTTCAGGAGCTGAACTCCTATCGAACTCCTCTTTCAATCGAATTTCTATAGGAGTCGAACTCCTTCTGGATCTCTCCTTTAGTCAATTTTCTTCAGGAGTCGAACTTCTTTCGAATTTCTCCTTCAGTAGGTTAACTCTAGGAGCCGAACTCCTTCTGGACTCCTCCTTCAGTCGGATACCTCTAGGAGCTAAACTTCTTTCGGATCTCTCCTTCAGTCGATTAACTCTAGGAGTTGAACTCCTTCCGAATCTCTCTAGGAGCCAAACTTCTTTCGGATTTCTCCTTCAGTCGGATACCTCCAGAAGTCGAACTCCTTCGAGATCTCTCCTTTAATCGGTTAACTCCAAGAGCCGAACTCCTTCCGAATTCCTCCAGGAGTCGAATTTCTTTCAGATTTCTTCTTCGGCCAAACTCTCCACCAGTCGGACTTCTCCATCAGTCGAGCTCCATCCAAATTTCTTCAGTGGATTCCTTCCGAATTTCAACTAGCATTCCTTCCAGATGATTTTCTCTAGCCGTCTTCCCTTAGAAGTCCGAACTCTTCTGAAATTGATGTATGTCAAAGCACTTCACCAACCAACGCCTGCTTTCTCTGAACTTCGATTATTAAATCTCAACGAATGGCCACTCATGGCAACGGACACCACTCTTCATAACAAATTTTACGTGACCCCGAGCGATCCACTATCAAACGGCCACATCACAGCAACGAACATCTCTCTCTATAACAAACTCCAAATGGCCCCGAGCAGTCCACTATCGAACAGGTACAATCATCACTATCAGTCTGCTATAGGCTCCATCTATAAAAAAGAATTCTTCATATATATTTTCTCTAAGCTCTCTTCTTCTTTTTGAAATTCTGCTGAATTCTTATCTGAGTACTCTATTTTTGTTAGTCAGAAGAGCTGACTTGATCGTCGGAGGATCCTGTTAGAGTCACTATCACCGACTCCAGGTGGGACTTTATTTTGTAGGTCACCGACGGTGACCTCTTCTTCCTCGACTCCAGCTCGATCCGACGTCAATCAGATTTTGCACAATAGAATTGACGCTAGAAGGACCAATTGACCCTGTTGGGGATAAATCCCGCTCCTGCCGAAGCTCAGCCCGACGCTCAGCCCAATGTAACCAGTAGCCGCTGAAGAGCTTCAGCACCAGGCGGTCCTCTCAGCGGCCGAACTCCTTCGGACCGACTCCAAGCGACCGAGCTTCAATGAAGTCCTCTCAGCGGCCGAACTCCTTCGGACTTCCCGCGGCCGAACTCCTTCGGACCGACTCCAAGCGACCGAGCTTCAATGAAGTCCTCTCAGCGGCCGAACTCCTACGGACCGACTCCAAGCGACCGAGCTTCAATGAAGTCCTCTCAGCGGCCGAACTCCTTCGGACTTCCCACGGCCGAACTCCTCCGGACCGACTCCAAGCGACCGAGCTTCAATGAAGTCCTCTCAGCGGCCGAACTCCTTCGGACCGACTCCAAGCGACCGAGCTTCAATGAAGTCCTCTCAGCGGCCGAACTCCTTCGGACCGACTCCAAGCGATCGAGCTTCAATGAAGTCCTCTCAGCGGCCGAACTCCTCAACGGACGGGCTTTAGTGGAATCCCCGAGCGGTCGTCACTCAGGAGCCCGAACTCCTCAGCGGTCGTCACTCAGGAGCCCGAACTCCTCAGCAGTCGTCACTTACGAGCCCGAAATCCTCAGCAGTCGTCACTGGGCCGACACCTCAGCGGTCGCCCTCATCAAACTTCGGCCGACCGAGCTCCTACCGAACTCTCAAGTGTCCAAGCCTCAGCCCAAGTCCAACAGCCGGCCGAACCCCAAACGGCCGAGCTGCGGCTTCTCAGCAGTCAACTCTTCTGCGGACGAGCCTTAGCTGCATACCTGTTGCCAGACGCCTATGGGAGCCGAACTTCCTCCTATCTTCCTCTTCAGGAGCCCGAACTCCTCCGAAATGGGCACACGACGAAGGCCTTCAACCCTCCATTCGGCAAGCTCTGCAACCATCACCATCAGTCAGTCCGCCGCACCATCAGTCAGTCCGCCGCGGGCGATAGCGACCCACTGTCAGGCGGCGATGGCTGTCACCCTCAATCCGCCGCACACGGCACCATCCCGTGAGACTGACTCCGCCGAACCTCGAGCAGCCCGCCAGCATGCGGCTGCAGTTGTCACCATCAAGCTCCACTATGTAAAGGACCCTCCCGACACGCTAAGGCTAAGCTCTCTGAACTCTCGACTCTCTAAGCTCCCCTCCTCACCTCTAAGCTCCGGAACTCATTCCGAGCACTCCATTACTGTTGGCAGGAAGCTAACTTGACCGTCGGAGGGTCCTGCCGGAGCCACCACCCCACCGGTTCCGGACAGAACTTCGTTTTGCAGGTCCCCGACGGCGCCCAGCGGCCTCGATTGCGGCGACCTCCGGCGGCGACGGATTTCTGCACCAACAGATTGGCGCCGTCTGTGGGAACCGAAGGGACTGAACCTTCGAGGTTCCCTTGTTCTTAAAGGAGTGCTCGGCGACGATTTCCCTCCCCTGCTCCGGATCTCTCTTCTCCCTCTTCAGAATTCTTTCTCTGGAAAGAGGAAATGCCCCCCAGAAGGGCTTCGACGCGGCGCTCGACGGCTTCCGCGGCTCGATCCCCTCCGAGTCCGTCAGTCCCTGCTCCGGCCCCGATGACTCAGCCCCCGTCTATAGCCGCAGTGGATACGGAGCAGTTCAACCAGCTCATCCAGCACGTTCGTGGTCTCACGGAGGCGGTGCAGGCGGTGCTGCACCAACAAGCTCCAGTGCCAGCCCGACCGGCGCGGGACTCTTCGAAGTCGGATGATCCGGTCCAAGAGCGACCGGCCTGGGCAGCCCGACCTCCGATACCCGGATTGGAGAGGCGGAGGAGGGAGAACCCTTGTTCGGATCATGGATCGACCAAGGGTGAAGCCTCGCACCCATCTCACCAGAAAGCCTTGGAGATCAGAGACCGTGAGGACCTGCTGGACCAAAGGCTCTTGGAGATGAACCAGCGAATTGAAGAACTTCGTCCCCCTCGCGTGGTGATGACGTTTGTACAGACCCTCCTTTCTCGCAGAAAATCATGCAGGAACCGGTCCCGCCGAACTTTAAGCTCCCGCAGTTCGAAAGCTACGACGGGACCGCCGACCCGGTCGACCACTTGGAAGCCTTCCGGACGACGATGCTGCTTCAGGTGCTCGGACGCCATATTTTGCCGGGCTTTCCCTTCTACCCTCAAAGGAGCTGCCAGAAATTGGTACTCGACGCTCAAGCCGAGAACCATCTTATCGTTTGACCAGATGAGTCAACAGTTCGCAGCCCACTTCATCAGTAGTAGGCGACCATGCCGAGGTTCGGATTCTTTGATGGCCATCAGGCAGAAGGAGGGGGAACCCATCCGGCCTACGTGACCCGGTTTAACGCTGCCGCGTTGGAGGTCCGAAACTTAGACCAATCAGTCGCCATGGCCGCCCTCAAAGGCGGCCTTCAGAAGAATGACTTGTTGTTCTCCCTGGAAAAAAGGTATCCCAGGGACTTCGCCGACCTGCTAGCTCGGGCCGAGAGATACGCCCGTGCGGAAAGAAGCCTTCAAGCTGAGGGACGAAGAAACCTTAAGGGAGCGGCTGACAGGCATAGGGAGCCGAATGAAGTCGGCCGCGCTCACGGACTCCCTCCGGTAGCAGGCGGGCCCGAACCCCTCGAGCTTGCAGAGAAGCGCGAAGAAGCCCACCTCCCAAAGGATTTCGCGACTATGTCCTCCTCAACGCTCCCCGAGCACAGATTCTCACCGAAGTTAAGGACCAACTCCCCAGACCAGAAAGGTTACGGTCTCCCCCAAACAAACGTGACCGAAGCAAGTACTGCCTCTACCATCGCGACCACGGCCATGACACTGAGGAATGCATCCAGCTCCAAGATGAAATCGAGGAACTCATCAGAAAGGGGCGGCTGGGTAGATTCATTCAACGCCGGTCTAAAGATCGGTGCAGGGCGCTGCCGTAACGAGAAACAACAAAGTCGGCCGCCTCACAACGTCGTCAACATCACCCCAGGATCCAGCGTCGAAGCCGACAGAAGCACGCTTCAACGCAAGGAAGCTCGAATGAAATAGGAAAGGTCGTCCGCGTGGAGAAGCGCAGAGGAACGATGCTACTACCACGACCCTGGATCACAGAAAATTCAGAAAAAATTGCCAGTAACTTTCTTTCAATAAAGTCCTTCCCTTCCAACAGTGTATTATTTTTGGGCGCCAAAAACTATGTAATGGCTGAAAAGAAGCAGTCAATAGTCGCCGTGTTAGGAACAGGAGGAGAACCTCGTCCTAATTCGAGCGGCAACCTCGGCCAGAGATAAGATCTCTCCCGAAGGTAAAGTTCGGCCAGAGATAAGATCTCTCCCGAACAGCGAGGTCGGCCAGAGATAAGATCTCTCCCGAACCGCAACCTCGGCCAGAGATAAGATCCTCTCCGAAGGTAAAGTTCGGCCAGAGATAAGATCTCTCCCGAACAGCAAGGTCGGCCAGAGATAAGATCTCTCCCGAACCGCAACCTCGGCCAGAGATAAGATCTCTTCCGAAGGTAAAGTTCGGCCAGAGATAAGATCTCTCCGAACAGCGAGGTCGGCCAGAGATAAGATCTCTCCCGAACCGCAACCTCGGCCAGAGATAAGATCTCTCCCGAAGGTAAAGTTCGGCCAGAGATAAGATCTCTCCCAACAAGCAAGGTCGGCCAGAGATAAGATCTCTCCCGAACCGCAACCTCGGCCAGAGATAAGATCTTCTTCCGAAGGTAAAGTTCGGCCAGAGATAAGATTCTCTCCGAACAGCGAGGTCGGCCAGAGATAAGATCTCTCCCGAACCGCAACCTCGGCCAGAGATAAGATCTCTCCCAAGGTAAAGTTCGGCCAGAGATAAGATCTCTCCCGAACAGCGAGGTCGGTCAGAGATAAGATCTCTCCCGAACCGCAACCTCGCAGATAAGATCTCTCCCGAAGGTATATAGCGCCAGAGATAAGATCTCTCCCGAACAGCGAGTGCCAGAGATAAGATCTCTCCGAACGCGAACCTCGGCCAGAGATAAGATCTCTCCCGAAGGTAAAGTTCGGCCAGAGATAAGTAATCTTCTCCGAACAGCGAGGTCGGCCAGAGATAAGATCTCTTCCGAACCGCAACCTCGCCAGAGATAAGATCTCTCCCGAAGGCAAAGTTCGGCCAGAGATAAATCTCTCCCGAAGGCGAAGTTTGGCCATAGGAGATAAGATCTCTCCCGAGCGCGCACTTCAACCTCGGCTAGAGATAAGATCTCTCCGAGCGACCGTCGACAACCTCGGCTAGAGATAAGATCTCTCCCGAGCGATCGAACAGCCTCGGTTAGGAACAGGAGGAGAACCTCGTCCTAACACAAGCACCAACCTCGACCGCAGGAGATAAGATCTCCCCCGAGGGAAGTCCTACTTGGCTGCAGGAGATAAAGATCTCTCCCGAGCGTGCACTCCACTTCGGCTGCAGGAGATAAGATCTCCCCCGACGCGCACTTCACTTCGGCT
>QRFJ01000667.1:0-131442 GCA_006176705.1 Cocos nucifera | reverse complement strand
GCTCATTAATTTCTGTAATGTTGATCATACCATGATGAGATTACCAAAATATATATATATATATATATTATATATATATATATATATATATATATATATATATATTATATATATATATATATATATATATATGTTGCTACCGCTTCAAAACTCCTCAATTTTTTCAAAAGATCCAAGGGAAAAGGCATAATGATTAAACTAGATTTTGAAAAGGCTTTCGATACCGTGTTTTGGACAACTTTAGTTAAACTAATACAAAAATATGAATTTGCGGAAGAACTTCAATCGAAAATTCTTCCTTCAGCGGTCGAGTCCCATTCGATCTCCTTCAGTAGTCGAACTCATTCAGTAGCCGAACTTCTTCAGCAGTCGAACCCAATCGAACTCCTCAACGATTGATCCTAGCCAAACTCCCCAAGGGCCGAATTTCTTTCGGATCTCACTTTCAGTCGGATTTCTCCAAGAGCCGAACTCCTTTCGGTTCCCTCCTTCAGTCGTGTTCCTCCAAGAGCTAAACTCCTTCCAGACTCCTTCAATCGAATTTCTACAGGAGCCGAACTCCTTCCAGATCTCTCCTTCAGTCAAGTTTCTACAGGAACCGAATTTCTTCCATATCTCTACTTCAGTTAAGTTCCTCCATGAGCCGAACTTCTTTCGAATTTTTTCTTCAGTCGGATACCTTCAGGAGCTGAACTCCTATCGAACTCCTCTTTCAATCGAATTTCTATAGGAGTCGAACTCCTTCTGGATCTCTCCTTTAGTCAATTTTCTTCAGGAGTCGAACTTCTTTCGAATTTCTCCTTCAGTAGGTTAACTCTAGGAGCCGAACTCCTTCTGGACTCCTCCTTCAGTCGGATACCTCTAGGAGCTAAACTTCTTTCGGATCTCTCCTTCAGTCGATTAACTCTAGGAGTTAACTCCTTCCGAATCTCTCTAGGAGCCAAACTTCTTTCGGATTTCTCCTTCAGTCGGATACCTCCAGAAGTCGAACTCCTTCGAGATCTCTCCTTCTTTAATCGGTTAACTCCAAGAGCCGAACTCCTTCCGAATTCCTCCAGGAGTCGAATTTCTTTCAGATTTCTTCTTCGGCCAAACTCTCCACCAGTCGGACTTCTCCATCAGTCGAGCTCCATCCAAATTTCTTCAGTGGATTCCTTCCGAATTTCAACTAGCATTCCTTCCAGATGATTTTCTCTAGCCGTCTTCCCTTTAGAAGTCCGAACTCTTCTGAAATTGATGTATGTCAAAGCACTTCACCAACCAACGCCTGCTTTCTCTGAACTTCGATTATTAAATCTCAACGAATGGCCACTTCATGGCAACGGACACCACTCTTCATAACAAATTTTACGTGACCCCGAGCGATCCACTATCAAACGGCCACATCACAGCAACGAACATCTCTCTCTATAACAAACTCCAAATGGCCCCGAGCAGTCCACTATCGAACAGGTACAATCATCACTATCAGTCTGCTATAGGCTCCATCTATAAAAAAGAATTCTTCATATATATTTTCTCTAAGCTCTCTTCTTCTTTTTGAAATTCTGCTGAATTCTTATCTGAGTACTCTATTTTTGTTAGTCAGAAGAGCTGACTTGATCGTCGGAGGATCCTGTTAGAGTCACTATCACCGACTCCAGGTGGGACTTTATTTTGTAGGTCACCGACGGTGACCTCTTCTTCCTCGACTCCAGCTCGATCCGACGTCAATCAGATTTTGCACCAATAGAATTGACGCTAGAAGGACCAATTGACCCTGTTGGGGATAAATCCCGCTCCTGCCGAAGCTCAGCCCGACGCTCAGCCCAATGTAACCAGTAGCCGCTGAAGAGCTTCAGCACCAGGCGGTCCTCTCAGCGGCCGAACTCCTTCGGACCGACTCCAAGCGACCGAGCTTCAATGAAGTCCTCTCAGCGGCCGAACTCCTTCGGACTTCCCGCGGCCGAACTCCTTCGGACCGACTCCAAGCGACCGAGCTTCAATGAAGTCCTCTCAGCGGCCGAACTCCCTACGGACCGACTCCAAGCGACCGAGCTTCAATGAAGTCCTCTCAGCGGCCGAACTCCTTCGGACTTCCCACGGCCGAACTCCTCCGGACCGACTCCAAGCGACCGAGCTTCAATGAAGTCCTCTCAGCGGCCGAACTCCTTCGGACCGACTCCAAGCGACCGAGCTTCAATGAAGTCCTCTCAGCGGCCGAACTCCTTCGGACCGACTCCAAGCGATCGAGCTTCAATGAAGTCCTCTCAGCGGCCGAACTCCTCAACGGACGGGCTTTAGTGGAATCCCCGAGCGGTCGTCACTCAGGAGCCCGAACTCCTCAGCGGTCGTCACTCAGGAGCCCGAACTCCTCAGCAGTCGTCACTTACGAGCCCGAACTCCTCAGCAGTCGTCACTGGGCCGAACTCCTCAGCGGTCGCCCTCATCAAACTTCGGCCGACCGAGCTCCTACCGAACTCTCAAGTGTCCAAGCCTCAGCCCAAGTCCAACAGCCGGCCGAACCCCAAACGGCCGAGCTGCGGCTTCTCAGCAGTCGAACTCTTCTGCGGACGAGCCTTAGCTGCATACCTGTTGCCAGACCCTATGGGAGCCGAACTTCCTCCTATCTTCCTCTTCAGGAGCCCGAACTCCTCCGAAATGGGCACACGACGAAGGCCTTCAACCCTCCATTCGGCAAGCTCTGCAACCATCACCATCAGTCAGTCCGCCGCACCATCAGTCAGTCCCGCCGGGGCGATAGCGACCCACTGTCAGGCGGCGATGGCTGTCACCCTCAATCCGCCGCACACGGCACCATCCCGTGAGACTGACTCCGCCGAACCTCGAGCAGCCCGCCAGCATGCGGCTGCAGTTGTCACCATCAAGCTCCACTATGTAAAGGACCCTCCCGACACGCTAAGGCTAAGCTCTCTGAACTCTCGACTCTCTAAGCTCCCCTCCTCACCTCTCAAGCTCGGAACTCATTCCGAGCACTCCATTACTGTTGGCAGGAAGCTAACTTGACCGTCGGAGGGTCCTGCCGGAGCCACCACCCCACCGGTTCCGGACAGAACTTCGTTTTGCAGGTCCCCGACGGCGCCCAGCGGCCTCGATTGCGGCGACCTCCGGCGGCGACGGATTTCTGCACCAACAGATTGGCGCCGTTGTGGGAACCGAAGGGACTGAACCTTCGAGGTTCCCTTGTTCTTAAAGGAGTGCTCGGCGACGATTTCCCTCCCCTGCTCCGGATCTCTCTTCTCCCTCTTCAGAATTTCTTTCTCTGGAAAGAGGAAATGCCCCCAGAAGGGCTTCGACGCGGCGCTCGACGGCTTCCGCGGCTCGATCCCCTCCGAGTCCGTCAGTCCCTGCTCCGGCCCCGATGACTCAGCCCCCGTCTATAGCCGCAGTGGATACGGAGCAGTTCAACCAGCTCATCCAGCACGTTCGTGGTCTCACGGAGGCGGTGCAGGCGGTGCTGCACCAACAAGTCCCAGTGCCAGCCCGACCGGCGCGGGACTCTTCGAAGTCGGATGATCCGGTCCAAGAGCGACCGGCCTGGGCAGCCCGACCTCCGATACCCGGATTGGAGAGGCGGAGGAGGGAGAACCCTTGTTCGGATCATGGATCGACCAAGGGTGAAGCCTCGCACCCATCTCACCAGAAAGCCTTGGAGATCAGAGACCGTGAGGACCTGCTGGACCAAAGGCTCTTGGAGATGAACCAGCGAATTGAAGAACTTCTCCCCCTCGCGTGGTGATGACGTTTGTACAGACCCTCCTTTCTCGCAGAAAATCATGCAGGAACCGGTCCCGCCGAACTTTAAGCTCCCGCAGTTCGAAAGCTACGACGGGACCGCCGACCCGGTCGACCACTTGGAAGCCTTCCGGACGACGATGCTGCTTCACGGTGCGTCGGACGCCATATTTTGCCGGGCTTTCCCTTCTACCCTCAAAGGAGCTGCCAGAAATTGGTACTCGACGCTCAAGCCGAGAACCATCTTATCGTTTGACCAGATGAGTCAACAGTTCGCAGCCCACTTCATCAGTAGTAGGCGACCATGCCGAGGTTCGGATTTTTGATGGCCATCAGGCAGAAGGAGGGGGAACCCATCCGGGCCTACGTGACCCGGTTTAACGCTCGCCGTTGGAGGTCCGAAACTTAGACCAATCAGTCGCCATGGCCGCCCTCAAAGGCGGCCTTCAGAAGAATGACTTGTTGTTCTCCCTGGGAAAAAGGTATCCCAGGGACTTCGCCGACCTGCTAGCTCGGGCCGAGAGATACGCCC
The DNA here is from genome assembly GCA_006176705.1 of Cocos nucifera. NCBI lineage: Eukaryota > Viridiplantae > Streptophyta > Magnoliopsida > Arecales > Arecaceae > Cocos > Cocos nucifera. The sequence goes on along the minus strand of QRFJ01000667.1, from coordinate 127,175 downwards.
GTGCGGAAAGAAGCCTTCAAGCTGAGGGACGAAGAAACCTTAAGGGAGCGGCTGACAGGCGATAGGGAGCCGAATGAAGTTCGGCCGCGCTCACGGACTCCCTCCGGTAGCAGGCGGGCCCGAACCCTCGAGCTTGCAGAGAAGCGCGAAGAAGCCCACCTCCCAAAGGATTTCGCGACTATGTCCTCCTCAACGCTCCCCGAGCACAGATTCTCACCGAAGTTAAGGACCAACTCCCCAGACCAGAAAGGTTACGGTCTCCCCCAAACAAACGTGACCGAAGCAAGTACTGCCTCTACCATCGCGACCACGGCCATGACACTGAGGAATGCATCAGCTCCAAGATGAAATCGAGGAACTCATCAGAAAGGGGCGCTGGGTAGATTCATTCAACGCCGGTCTAAAGAGATCGGTGCAGGGCGCTGCCGTAACGAGAAACAACAAAGTCGGCCGCCTCACAACGTCGTCAACATCACCCCAGGATCCAGCGTCGAAGCCGACAGAAGCACGCTTCAACGCAAGGAAGCTCGAATGAAATAGGAAAGGTCGTCCGCGTGGAGAAGCGCAGAGGAACGATGCTACTACCACGACCCTGGATCACAGAAAATTCAGAAAAAATTGCCAGTAACTTTCTTTCAATAAAGTCCTTCCCTTCCAACAGTGTATTATTTTTGGGCGCCAAAAACTATGTAATGGCTGGAAAAGAAGCAGTCAATAGTCGCCGTGTTAGGAACAGGAGGAGAACCTCGTCCTAATTCGAGCGGCAACCTCGGCCAGAGATAAGATCTCTCCCGAAGGTAAAGTTCGGCCAGAGATAAGATCTCTCCCGAACAGCGAGGTCGGCCAGAGATAAGATCTCTCCCGAACCGCAACCTCGGCCAGAGATAAGATCTCTCCCGAAGGTAAAGTTCGGCCAGAGATAAGATCTCTCCCGAACAGCAAGGTCGGCCAGAGATAAGATCTCTCCCGAACCGCAACCTCGGCCAGAGATAAGATCTCTTCCGAAGGTAAAGTTCGGCCAGAGATAAGATCTCTCCCGAACAGCGAGGTCGGCCAGAGATAAGAATCTCCCGAACCGCAACCTCGGCCAGAGATAAGATCTCTCCCGAAGGTAAAGTTCGGCCAGAGATAAGATCTCTCCCGAACAGCAAGGTCGGCCAGAGATAAGATCTCTCCCGAACCGCAACCTCGGCCAGAGATAAGATCTCTTCCGAAGGTAAAGTTCGGCCAGAGATAAGATCTCTCCCGAACAGCGAGGTCGGCCAGAGATAAGATCTCTCCCGAACCGCAACCTCGGCCAGAGATAAGATCTCTCCCGAAGGTAAAGTTCGGCCAGAGATAAGATCTCTCCCGAACAGCGAGGTCGGTCAGAGATAAGATCTCTCCCGAAACGCAACCTCGGCCAGAAGATAAGATCTCTCCCGAAGGTAAAGTTCGGCCAGAGATAAGATCTCTCCCGAACAGCGAGGTCGGCCAGAGATAAGATCTCTCCCGAACCGCAACCTCGGCCAGAGATAAGATCTCTCCCGAAGGTAAAGTTCGGCCAGAGATAAGATCTCTCCCGAACAGCGAGGTCGGCCAGAGATAAGATCTCTTCCGAACCGCAACCTCGGCCAGAGATAAGATCTCTCCCGAAGGCAAAGTTCGGCCAGAGAAAGATCTCTCCCGAAGGCGAAGTTCGGCCATAGAGATAAGATCTCTCCCGAGCGCGCACTTCAACCTCGGCTAGAGATAAGATCTCTCCCGAGCGACCGTCGACAACCTCGGCTAGAGATAAGATCTCTCCCGAGCGATCGGAACAGCCTCGGTTAGGAACAGGAGGAGAACCTCGTCCTAACACAAGCACCAACCTCGACCGCAGGAATAAGATCTCCCCCGAGGGAAGCCCGGCTGCAGGAGATAAGATCTCTCCCGAGCGTGCACTCCACTTCGGCTGCAGGAGATAAGATCTCCCCCGAGCGCGCACTTCCACTTCGGCTGCAGGAGATAAGATCTCCCCATCTCTTCTCCTTTTTTTCGCAGGAGATAAGATCTCCCCCGAGGGAAGCTCGGCTGCAGGAGATAAGATCTCCCCCGAGCGCGCACTTCACTTCGGCTGCAGGAGATAAGATCTCCCCCGAGCGCGCACTTCACTTCGCTCGGAGATAAGATCTCGTAGGAGATAAGATCTCCCCCGAGCGCGCACTTCAACCTCGGCTGCAAGATAGGAGGTCTCCCTCGAGTCGACTTCAACTGACGAAGATAATGTCGCCCCCGAGGAGCTCAAATCCGACCTCGACCGAAGGAGGCGAGTCTTACTTCGGCTTCAACATCAGCTTCATCGACTTTAGCCGGAAACGAGTTCCATTTCAACTCCAAACATCGACTGAAGATGAGGTCTCCCCCAAGCCTCAGCCTCAACTTCAGCGTCAATCTTGGCTGGAGATGAGACCTCCCCCGAGCTTCGGATGCAACAAATGCGGAGCCTGGAAGAAGACTTCGGCAGTCGCCTGTTTTGGTACTCCCTTCCTTCAATTTTTGAACTCGGGAGTGGGGGGGCTACTGTTGGGGATAAATCCCGCTCCTGCCGAAGCCCGGCCCGACGCTCAGCCCAATGTAACCAGTAGCCGCTGAAGAGCTTCAGCACCAGGCGCCAGGCCGAGCCCTTCCACGGCCGAACTCCTTCCGAACTCGCCGGCCGAACTCCTTCGGACTCCGCGGCCGAACTCCTTCGGACCGACTCCAAGCGACCGAGCTTCAATGAAGTCCTCTCAGCGGCCGAACTCCTACGGACCGACTCCAAGCGACCGAGCTTCAATGAAGTCCTCTCAGCGGCCGAACTCCTTCGGACTTCCCACGGCCGAACTCCTTCCGGACCGACTCCAAGCGACCGAGCTTCAATGAAGTCCTCTCAGCGGCCGAACTCCTTCGGACCGACTCCAAGCGACCGAGCTTCAATGAAGTCCTCTCAGCGGCCGAACTCCTTCGGACCGACTCCAAGCGACCGAGCTTCAATGAAGTCCTCTCAGCGGCCGAACTCCTCAGCGGACGGGCTTTAGTGGAATCCCCAAGCGGTCGTCACTCAGGAGCCCGAACTCCTCAGCGTCGTCACTCAGGAGCCCGAACTCCTCAGCAGTCGTCACTTACGAGCCCGAACTCCTCAGCAGTCGTCACTGGGCCGAACTCCTCAGCGGTCGCCCTCATCAAACTTCGGCCGACCGAGCTCCTACCGAACTCTCAAGTGTCCAAGCCTCAGCCCAAGTCCAACAGCCGGCCGAACCCCAAACGGCCGAGCTGCGGCTTCTCAGCAGTCGAACTCTTCTGCGGACGAGCCTTAGCTGCATACCTGTTGCCAGACGCCTATGGGAGCCGAACTCCCTCCTATCTTCCTCTTCAGGAGCCCGAACTCCTCCGAAAATGGGCACACGACGAAGGCCTTCAACCCTTCATTCGGCAAGCTCTGCAACCATCACCATCAGTCAGTCCGCCGCACCATCAGTCAGTCCGCCGCGGGCGATAGCGACCCACTGTCAGGCGGCGATGGCTGTCACCCTCAATCCGCCGCACACGGCACCATCCCGTGAGACTGACTCCGCCGAACCTCGAGCGGCCCGCCAGCACGCGGCTGCAGTTGTCACCATCAAGCTCCACTATAAAAAGGACCCTCCCGACACGCTAAGGCTAAGCTCTCTGAACTCTCGACTCTCTAAGCTCCCCTCCTCACCTCTAAGCTTCGAAACTCATTCCGAGCACTCCATTACTGTTGGCAGGAAGCTAACTTGACCGTCGGAGGGTCCTGCCGGAGCCACCACCCCACCGGTTCCGGACGGGACTTCATTTTGCAGGTCCCCGGCGGCGCCCAGCGGCCTCGATTGCGGCGACCTCCGGCGGCGACGGATTTCTGCACCAACAGACCCTATTCTTAAAAAAGTGCTCAGTCGATCCTGCCGACCTTCTCCTTCAAGATTCATCTCCATCCTCTTTCTCGATCTCAAAAAATGCCTTCAAAGAAAATGACTATCCGGAGATCTACCACTTCCAACGTCAGGTCTGAGCCAGATTAATCTATTTCTATCCCATCATCGACACTTCAACCACCACCTCCATCGATGATCATGATAGATCCAGAGCAGTTTAACTTATTGATGCAGCAGATTCAGGGTCTCACCGAAATGGTGCAGGCCATACGGCAGCCTCCGATGGTGGTTCCATCAGAAAATCCACCATCGAGATGTCAGGAGCCGATCCCAAGGAGGGGCACTTGGGCTAGCATATCCGTTATCTCAAAAAAGAAGAAATAGAGAGCAGAAGATCCTTGCTTGGATTATGGTTCTTCTCCGGAAGGGATCTTCTCCATCTATGATCGAAAGCCTTCCAAGACCTATGATCGAGTTGACAACCTCGATCAGAAACTATGGAAGATGGATCGATAGATTGAGAAGCTCGATCACATTGCCCCAGCTCATCATGACGACGTCCGCACCGATCCTCCTTTCTCTTTCCGAATTATGCAAGAGCCCGTTCTGCCGAACTTTAAGTCCCTCTGATTTAAAAGCTATGATGGAACCTCTAAATTGGTCAATCATCTGAAAGCCTTTTGAACCATGATGCTACTTCATGACGCATCAGATGCCATATTATGTCGAGCTTTTTCATCTACCTTAAAGAGAGCAGCATGAAACTGGTACTCGATGTTGAAATCAGGTACGATCTTCTTCTTTGATCAGATAAGCCATCAGCTTGCGGCTCACTTCATTAGCAGTCGATGTTCGTGTCGAGGTTTGAATTTTTTGATGAATATCAAGCAGAAGAAGGAAGAATCCATCCGAGCTTATGTCACCTGGTTTAATGCTGCTGCATTGAAGGTTCGAAATTTGGATCAGTCAGTTGCAATGGCTGCACTCAAGGATGGTCTTTAAAAGAACGATTTGTTGTTCTTCCTGAAGAAGAAGTATCCTAGAAATTTTATCGATTCGCTAGCTCAGACTGAGGGATATGTGTGTGCGGAAGAAGCCTTCAAGTTGAAGGATGAAGAAGTTATAGGAGAGCGATAAGCAGGCGAGTCTAGCAAATCCACGACTGATGGAGGGCTGAATGAAGTTCAGCCGTGCTCACGGACTCTCTCCGAACGTAAACGAGGCTGAACTCTCCCTCGAGCTCATCATCAAAGAAGCCCCGAGAAAAGGGCACGAAGTTCTTTCCGTAGGAGATTTTACAGGAGGACCGAATGAAGCTCGGCCATGCTCATGGACCTCCCTCCGAGCGCAAGCAAGCTCAAATTCCTCCATGAGCTCGTCATCAAAGGAGTCCCGACAAAAGGATACGAAGTTCTCCCCCTAGGAGGTTTCATAGGAGGATCGAATGAAGCTCGGCCACGCTCACGAACTCTCTCCGAGCGCAAACGAGGTCGAACTCCTCCTCAAGCTCGTCGTCAAAGAAGCCCCGATGGAAGGGCACGAAGAAGTTCTCCCCAGAAGATTTCATAACTACGTTCCCCTCAATGCTCCACAGATATTGGCCTGAAGCAAGCCAATGGCGCTACCGCAGCTAAAACCACCAATGGGAGAGAAACAACAAGAAGATCGACCATCTTTCGACATCATCGACGTTATCTCTGGGGGGTCTAGTACTTCAACAAGTCGTCATTTCTTAGCCTCGGAGCCCGGAGAAGTGGTGCGGATATCAAAGCCATCAGAAGTCGGCAATATAATTTAGATTCAATTTAGATTGAAGAAGCCATATCAGAATAACTCTACTTCAGTTATTTTATTCTAATTCTTTTGATTTAATCAATTAGTTCTTTTGATACATTTAGTTTTGGATCCATAGGACCATACTTGGATTTATTTTAGATTGAGCCTTATTTGGAAAGAGACCATCATAAAGAAGTAAGCTTGGTCCACGTCATCTTTGGAGCCACCACCCTCCACACACCTAGAGAGAAAATACACACGCCAGCATGTGCCATGCCTAAGGATCCTCATGTCAAGTTGTGCCAGGCATCAGGCACCCATATGGAGTTCCTTTTCTTTCCTAGGATTCCTTAAGAGTTCTTAATTTCTTACTTATTTTGTTAAAAGGCTGATTTCTTTCCTATAATTTCATAAAAAATAGATATGATATATTATTATATTTGAAAATCATACATAATATTTTACTTTTTTGTTGGGAGGATTGATTTTTTTTTTATAAAGAAAATAGAATTTCTAAAGAAATAGGATCCCTAGGATCCTATATAAATCAATGTATCTTTCATGAATGAGATAATGAATGAATGAATCAATTTATAATTTTCACAAACACTTATGTTGGTCGCTTCGAGAAGGAGAGGGTGTGAGATCCAAAATCGCCCCACAAGAGGAGGGTATGAGGCCCACCTTTTTCTATCTCTTTAATCTTTATTTTCTTGAGATTTAGTGTTCCTACGATCCCGATTTGTCTTCACCATCTACCTACATAAGCCTATTCTATCAAAAAAAATCTATCTCCTCCAAGATTTTTATCTATTATGCAGAGAGAGAAAGAGTGATCTATTATTCTACAGATCAAACATTGACAAGGACCTTCGTTCCTTTTCAACTGATCTTTGATTTTTTTTACATATTTTTTTTAGATCTGATGTTGGTAAAGACCTAGTTCTTTATCGATAGATCTGCTTGGTTAAAAGATTAAGAGTCCGAATTAGGATAGTTTCTTAACTACCATGATCTGAATTCTTCTTATCTTTTTTTGAATTTTTTGTGGACTTAATTTCTTGCTATCCTTCATTTTATTTATATTTTTTTTATAATTATTCATGAGCATGTTTAATTTCTGCTATCTGTCTATTTACTTTATTATTGCTAGTTATTTACTGATCTCTAAAATGGCATTCATGAGCATCATTTAGATTAATCGTGTTTTGGTCCCATGTCAATCAGTCATGCCTCCCGAGCAGAGTATAGATAACTATACCATCTGTCTTGTGAATAATGTGTCACGATCGAACGTGATTTATTATTAACGAATGGAAGGAAGCTTTGTGTTTTTTTTTCTTCTTTTTTTTAGGCTATCCCGCATCAATTTGATATTAGAGATGGATTGGTTAGGACTTTAGTTTAAATTCTATAATTTAAAATTTCTGCAAGTTAAATTTTCATAATTTAAATTTTATAATTTATTTTTTAATATTTTTTTTCTTTTTTACTGCATCTTATTTCTGCATCCTGGACTTGCATGACCACTAGATCAGGTATCCAGTACCAACGTCCTACTTTCTCACCCAGTACCAACATGGATCCTAATACAACAGCCATCATTAATGCTCTGACTGAAAAGTTTGATGATATGAAAGATTTTATGAAAATTATGAGTGAAAGAATAATAGTATTAAAAGAAGCTGGGCAAAGATAATCTGAACCTGAGTCTCTCCAACTACCTATAGGACAGAGAAGAAGGAATCTCGACCTAGATCGACCTATAGCAACACGCCCCCATCATAACCAATTCGACCAGGATGAGCATGTCCTTAGGAATGTGAAGATCGAAGCTCCAAGTTTTGATGGTTGTCTAGATCTGAGAGAGTACCTAGATTGAAAATCAAGCATAGACCACTATTTTGGATGGTGCGAAATATCTGAAATAAAAAGAGTTAGGTTTGCTAGGATGAAGTCGGTTAGGCAAGCCCGACTTTATTGAAAAAGTGTTGAATATCTTCTCAACCAGAGAAGACAAGATTCGATAGAAACCTATGATGAAATGAAGAAAAAACTTAGAAAAAAATATCTTCCCACCTCTTATCAATAAAAACTTTTAGATCAGTGGCAGAGACTTGTTCAAAAAAATAGATCAGTCATAGAGTACATCACAAGATTTGATGAGTACCTCATGAGATGTGGAGTAACTGAAGATAGGGTTGTTATCTTATCTAGATTTAGAGCTGAATTACGAGAAGATATCCAGCGTAAGCTCTTTTTGCGAGAGGTAATCACGTTAGAACAAGCTTATCAACTTACCCTAGACTTTGAAAGATTTTCTAAGTATTCGACCATCCATTGTCTTGAACCTAGCCGAGTAACTCCTTCTGGATCGAGACTCAATGCTATCCAGACTCCTAGTAATGGACTTCCACCTACAAATCCTATTATGAAAAAAGAAGATAAAGAAAAAAGAGTTGCAGGTGAGTTATCTAAGAGAAGTAGTTCTCGATCCCACTGCTTCAATTGTCATGGTTACGATCATTTTGCTGCATAATGTTCCAATCAATCATTATTTATGAAAGAATTAGAAGAGAAAACTCTAAAAAATATTGAGGAGAAAGTTTATGAAGCTGATCCAGACTTAGCCGAGCAGTTTGAGAGTACTAAGGAAATTCTAAGTTTTATTGCACCGGAGTCAAACCTCAGGCTTGGAGTCGTTAGGTATGTTCTAGCACAGACTAAGAAGAGTGAAGACTGGCGTAGAACTTCTATTTTTCATACCTTCATAAAATTTAGTGATAAAATTTATAAGATGATCATTGATAGTGGTAGCTGTATCAACGCCATCTCTACCGATATGGTTAAACGATTAAGATTAGCTCCTATAAATCATCCCAGTCTATACCGTATGTCTTGGATAGATTCCTCCTTTATTTCCATCAAACTTAGATGCCGTGTTTCCATCCAGCTTCATTCTTATCAGGATCATGTTTGGTGCGATGTCTTACCCATGAAAGTTGGAAGTATCATATTAGGTCGGCCTTGGCTGTTTGACAATGATGTTACGATTTATGACCGAACCAACTCCTGTAGCTTCACTCATAAGGATAAGAAGATCATGATCAATCCTTCCCCACCTAAGGCTATCAATAGAAAGATAGGCGATGGACTTAAAGAAAATATTAAAAAGAAAAGCCTCCATCTGATAGGTGCTAAGAAATTAGAGATGACCATGAGTAAAGGATCATCAGTTTAGATAATTGCTGTGAGAAAAATTCGTGAGAATCCTAAGATAGATCATTCCAAAGAAGTAGTTCATAGATATCAACCTAGAAAATCAATAGACTTTATCCCTCTGCCCATGCATGCTAGAATTTTCGAATCTATAGAGTCATTTGCACAACATGTCAAGAGTTTATATAAAGAGATCAGTAAAAAAATTAGTATTAGTAATAAAGTTTATAAATAGAATGCAGATTTTCATCAACGTGCCCAAGAGTTTACGGAAGAAGACTATGTGATGGTTCGAATGAGGCCTGAACGATTCCTATCAGGAGCTGTCAAGAAGTTACATGTTCGAAGAGCAGGTCCATTTAAGATTTTAAAGAAAATCGAACCAAATGCATATGTTGTGGACTTACCTTCTGATTTTGAGATTAGCTCTATTTTTAACGTTGCAGATCTCATCGCCTATAAAGAGCCAACTTGGATACCTAGTGAGCCTTTTGAGCCTGAACCAACCTTTGAAAGAGAGTCTATTCCTGAATGTCCACCGACCAAAATGTCAAAGCATGATCAAATTGAGAGAATTTTGGATGAGCAGATCATGTCCACCTGGAGTCGAGGCTATCAGCGGTACTTAGTTAGATGGTGAGATCGATCGAAGTCCGAGGATACCTAGATCACTCGAGAAGAGCTGCAGCATATTGATCCCGATTTGCTTGAGCATCATCATAACAAAATCGACCCTCACTCGATAGGATCGAGTTCTACCCACCTCCGAGAGAATTGGTGTGGACACCAGAGCCATCAAAAGTTGGCAACATAATTTAGATTCAATTTGGATTGAAGGAGCCATATCAGAATAACTCTACTTCAGTTATTTTATTCTAGTTCTTTTAATTTAATCAATTAGTTCTTTTGATGCATTTAATTTTGGATCCATAGGACCATACTTGGATTTATTTTGGATTGAGCCTTATTTGGTAAGAGATCATCATAAAGAAGCAAGCTTGGTCCACATCATCTTTGGAGCCACCACCCTCCACACACCTAGGAAGAAAATACACACGCCAGCATGTGCCATGCCCAAGGATCCTCATGTCAAGTTGTGCCAGGCATCAGGTGCCCACATGGAGTTTCTTTTCTTTCTTAGAATTTTTTAAGAGTTCTTGATTTCTTACTTATTTTGTTAAAAGACTGATTTCTTTCTTATGATTTCATAAAAGATAGATATGATATATTATTGTATTTTGAAATCATACATAATGTTTTACTTTTTTGTTGGGAGGGTTGATTTTTTTCTTGTAAAGAAAATAGGATTCCTAAAGAAATAGGACCCCTAGAATCCTATATAAACCCATATATATTTCATGAATGAGACAATGAATGAATGAATCAATTTATAATTTTCACAAACATTTATGTTGGTCGCTCCAAGAGGAAGAGGGTGTGAGATCCAAAATTGCCCCACAAGGGGAGGGTGTGAGGCCCACCTTTTTTTATTTCTTTAATCTTCATTTTCTTAAGATTCAGTGTTCCTTCGACCCCGATTTATCTTCACCATCTACCTACATAAGCCTATTCCATCAAAAAAAGATCTATCTTCTTCAAGATTTTTATCTATCATGCAGAGAGAGAAAGAGTGATCTATTATTCTACAGATCAAACGTTGACAAGGACCTTCGTTTCTTCTCAACTGAGCTTTGATTTTTTTTACTTATTTTTTTTTAGATCTGATGTTGGTAAAGATCCAATTCTTTATCGATAGATCTGCTTGGTTAAAAGATTAAGAGCCCTAATCAGAGTAGTTTCTTAACTACCATGATCCGAATTCTTCTTATCTTTTTTTTTGGATTTTCTTCTGGGCTTAATTTCTTTCTATCCTTCATTCTATTTATATTTTTTGTTTTGCAATTATTCATGAACATATTTAATTTCTGCTATCTGTCTATTTACTTTATTATTGCTAGTTATTTACTGATCTCTAAAATGGCATTCATCAGCATCATTTAGATTGATCATTCTTTGGTCCCATGTCAATCAGTCACGCCTTCTGAGCAGAGTATAGACAACTATACTGTCTATCCTGAGAATAATGTGCCATGGCCAGACGTGATTTATTATTGACGAACGGAAGGAAGCTTTGTATTTTTTTTTATTTTTTTTTAGGCTGTACAGCATCAGGAAGCTTGTCCCGAATTGGGAAGGCCCATATGAAATAAAGAAGGTCGTCCGATCTGAAACTTATCGTCTGAAGAAGCGCGGAGGAACAACGCTCCCACGAACTTGAGACTTAGAGAATCTGAGAATATACTGCCGATAATTTTTCTTCAATAAAACTCCTCCATTTGAACATTATTGCTTCTCGATACAAAAACTATCTGATGACAGGAAAGAAGCAATCAATAGTGGTCATGTTAGGAACAAGAGGAGAACCTCGTCCTAACATGAGCAAGTCGAAGACCTCGTTCATTTTAGATGAGATGGAGGGAGAGGCCCTGACAATGGCTCTTATGTACCTCCACAGTCCGTTAGGAATAGGAGAAGAACCTTGTCCTAACGTGAGCAAAGTCGAAGGCCTCGTTCATTTTAGACGAGATGGGGAAAAAGGTCCTAACAACGGCCCTCATGTGCCCCTATAGTTCGTTAGAAATAAGAGGAGAACCTCATCCTAATGTGAACAAAGTCGAAGGCCTCGTTCATTTTAGATGGGATGGAGGGAGAGGCCCTGACAACGATCCTTATGTGTCCCCATAGCTCGTTAGGAATAAAAAGAGAACCTCGTCCTAACGTGAGCAAAGTCGAAGGCCTCGTTCATTTTAAATGAGATGGAGGAGAGGCCCTGACAACGGTCCTTATGTGCCCCCATAGCCCGTTAGGAATAGGAGGAGAACCTCATCCTAACGTGAGTAAAGTCGAAGGTCTCATTCATTTTAGACGGAACGAGAGGAAAGGTCCTGACAACGACCCTTATGCGCCCTACAGCCCGTTAGGAATAGGAGGAGAACCTCGTCCTAACGCAAGCAAAGTCGAAGCCTCGTTCATTTTAGACGAGATAGAGAGAAAGGCCCTGACAACAGCCCTTATATGCCCCTACAATCTATTAGAAACAGGAGAAGAACCTCATCTTAACGCAAGCAAAGTCAAAGGCCTCATTCATTTTAGATAAGATGGAGGGAGAGGCCCTGACAACGGTCCTTATGTATCCTTACAGTCCATTAGGAATAAAAGAAGAATCTCATCCTAATGTGAGCAAAGTCGAAGGCCTTGCTCATTTTAGACGAGGTGAGAAGAGAAGACAAGATCTCCTTCGAGCTTCAACTTCAACTTTAAACTCGGCTGGAGACAAGATCTCCTCTGAACTCCTTCAACGTCTACGTCAACAGAAGATAAGATCTTCCTGGACCTTGACTGGAGATGAGATCTCTCCCGAGCTTCAACTTCAACTTCAACCTCGGCTGGAGACAACATCTCCTCCGAGCTCCTTCAACGTCTACGACAACAGGAGATAAGATCTCCTTAGACCTTGGCTGGAGATGAGATCTCTTTCGAGCTTCAACTTCAACTTCAACCTCGATTGAAGACAAGATCTCCCTCAAGCTCCTTCAATGTCTACATTAACAGGAGATAAGATCTTCCTAGACCTCGGCTTGAGATGAGATCTTCCTCGAGCTTCAACTTCAACTTCAACCTCGATTGGAGATAAGATCTCTCCCGAGCTCCTTCAACGTCTACGATAATAGGAGATAAGATCTCTCTGGACCTCGACTAAAGACAAGAACTTTCACGAGCTTCAACCGCAACATCAACAGGAGATAAGATCTTTTTGAACCTCAGCTGGAGGCAAGATCTTCCTCGAGCCTCAACTTCAACGTCAACCTCGGCTGGAGATAAGGTCTCCTCCAAACTTCAATCCTAATGGATGTAGAGCCCGAAAAAGAACTTCGACAGTCGTCTTTTTTGTACTCTCTTCCTTCGAATTTCGAACTCGAAAGTGGGGGGACTATTATTAGAGATAAATTTCACTTCCATCGAACTTCAGCCTGATGCTTAGCCTAACACAATCGGTAATCGCGAAAGAGCTTCAATTAAGAATTCTTCCTCCAGCGGTCGAACCCCATTCGATCTTCTCAAGCGGCCGAACTCATTCAGTAACCAAACCCAACCGAACTCCTCAGCGGTCGATCCTCAACTAAACTCCCCAGCGATCGAACTCCTTCCGAATCTCTCCTTCAGTCGGATACTTCCAGGAGCCGAACTCCTTCCGGACTTCTCCTTCAGTCGAATTTCTATAGGAGCCGGACTCTTTCCGAATCTCTCCTTCAGTCAAGTTTCTACACGAGCCAAACTTCTTTCGCATCTCTACTTCAGTCAAGTTTCTTCAGGAGCCGAATTTCTTTCGGATCTCTCCTTCAGTCGAATACCTTCAGGAGCCGAACTCCTATCGGACTCCTCTTTCAGTCGAATTTCTACAGGAGCCAAACTTCTTCCGGATCTCTCCTTCAGTCAAGTTCTTCCAAGAGCCAAACTCCTTCCGAATTTCTCCTTCAGCCAGTTAACTCCAGGAGCCGAACTTCTTCCAGACTTCTCCTTCAGTCGGATACCTTCAGGAGCCAAACTTCTTCCGGATCTCTCCTTCAGTCGGTTAACTCTAGCAGCCAAACTCCTTTCGAATCTCTCCAGGAGTCGAACTCCTTTCGGACTCCTCATTCAGTCAAATACCTCTAGGAGTCGAACTTCTTTCGGATCTCTCCTTCGATCGGTTAACTCCAGGAGTCGAACTCCTTCCGAATCCCTCTAGGAGCCGAACTTCTTTCGAACTTCTCCTTCGACCAAACTTTTCCACCAGTTGGACTCCTCCTTAACTTTTTCATCAGTTGAGCTCCATCCGGATTCCTCCAGTGAATTTCTTCTAGATTTCAACTAGCATTCCTCCTGGATGATTTTCTCTAGCCATCTTCCCTTCAGGAGTCTGAACTCCCCTGGAATTGATGTATGTCAAAGCTCTTCATCAACCAATGCCTGCTTCTTCCGAACTTCGACTATTAAATCTCAATGAACGGCCACTTCATGGCAACGGACATCAGTCTTCGTAACAAACTCCATGTGGCCCCGAGCGGTCCACTACTGAACAGCCACATTACAGCAACGAACACCTCTCTCTATAACAAACTCCACGTGGCCCCGAGCGGTCTACTATCAGACGGTTACAATCGTCACTATCAGTCTGCTACAGGCTCCGTCTATAAAAAGGGACTCTTCAGATACGTTTTCTCTAAGCTCTCTTCTCCTTTCTGAAATTCTGTTGAATTCTTGCCTGAGCACTCCATTTCTGTTGCCCAGAAGAGCTGATTTGATCGTCAGAGGGTCCTGCCGGAGCCACCACCACCGACTCCGAATGGAACTTTATTTTGCAGATCACCGGTGGCGACCTCTTCTTCCTCGACTCCAACTCAATCCGGTATTAACCAGATTCTGCACCAACACTGTGTCTTGGACAACTTTAGTTAAACTAATGCAAAAATGTGGATTCCGGCCAAAATTTACTTTTTGGATCGGTAAGATTTTGATGACCACCACTTCTACTATTATGCCTAACGGCAACGCAGGAAAATGGTTTCAAATGTTCCTTCTCCCTCTGCATTTGGATAGCTCTAAAAATTTAGCTCAGCATCTGGGGTTGCCATCCAACTTGGGAGCATCTTTCTTCAATAAGATCGGCTGATTGTCATGACAAAATTTGGAACAAAATACTGTCTTTGATTGGGGCTACTCCTTGATGATTGAAGTTGGGATTCTGCTCTCCGTTTCATTCCACTTCTCTAATGCTTCTACCTCTTCCCTATGCCGGTTTGCTCCCTCAACCACCAGCTTCCAGTTTGCTCCATAGTACAATCTTCAGCCAATTCTGATGGACAAGGAAGCCTTTGAAGAGAGTTTTATGTATTCACGAACTTTCATGGATGACTGGCTTTGATCCTTTTCTAGCATCATTCCTCTATGTTTTCGTCTTCCTCTGTATTTTCTCCGTAAAATTTCATAGATGACCGACTCTAGTGCTTCCCTTCTCATCAGAAAGACTGCAAGCCAGTGGATTGTTAAGGATGGAGGACTCCGAATCAATAAATATTTTAAGATTTCAGAAAATACTTTATCACGCAAGCACCAGTGGTCTAGTGGTAGAATAGTACCCTGCCACGGTACAGACCCGGGTTCGATTCCCGGCTGGTGCAAATTTTTGACCGTGGTGGGGTTGGGGGCTCCGACGACCAAACATCATTCATGATTACTTCCGTTTTTCTAATATTTTTCATTAGGATTAGGTCAAAATACGTTACAATGCATCATCCCCACGAGCGAGCCATCAAATTGTCGCTTGCACTCAACCAGACAATAAAACTCATCAAAGCCATTGAAACTACAGCCACACAATCAACCAGACAATAAAACTCATCAAAGCCATTGAAACTACAGCCACACAACAATGACAATGAAGCAAGCTTAAATCTACGCAGAGAGATGACACAAGTCACGGAGTTTGTCAATGATGGTATCAATGACAGCATGTGACCTAGCTGTCCCTGTGAACAGCAAATGTTTAGGTGCTTCTGCACGGTCAAAATAGAACGCACCGGATGCCAGTTTCTCCTTTGGTTGTAAGGCCAACCAAATCACCGTGTCTGCACCCTCCTCGCTTGTTCTAAGCTTCCCTGATAACCTGGATTATATGTGCAAATATATCAAGCTATAGAAATGCATAAAGTGCAGTGCAGTCAACGACCGATGAGTGCGTGTTCTTACTTCTCTGAAAAGCCAGGCAAACTTTTTGCTACTCCAGGTGTCTCAGCCCAGCCTGGATGCATCGAGTAGAAGCTAACCCCTTTGTTCTTGTAAGTTTCGGCCCACTTTTCAGTTAACGCCACCTGAAAGATGTTGAGAGGGAAGGAAACACAAATGTGTTAATTATTTATATTCATGTAAAAAAGGGAAAGAAGCATCTTGATATGTTTTGTATTTGATAGAATATAATTTGGAAAAGGACCACCATCAATCAAGTCAACAAGGACAGCTAGAAAGTCTTCTTCAACACATTAAAACAGATTAATCTGCAAGTGATCCTTGTAGATGAGAGAAACACTATTATGTCCTTTGAAGTTTCATGTAGCCCCAGATCTTCTATCTTGTTTGTTTTAAGCATCATTCTTTATTCAAAATAACGTTTCATAGAGAACCATGAAGACATGATGTCAACGTTGTAAATGTGCAATGGGGTTAATATCTTTGTTTCTCTAATTTCTTCACAAAGGTTGCTGTAGTACTCTGGGATTAAGCTTATATGATACATGATTCAATTTTCAGGTAATGTGAGTTAGCTGCCCTTCGTTGCGTAACTCAATATACATATCTAGTTTTGTAAGTAGTAGTTTCAAAAGATGCCTTAATGCTCCATATCTTTCATGCTACCGCTTTTTGGCTTTTCTTGCCGCAGGAGTCCAGAACTTTGAGTGACAATAAGATGACAAAGTTGCACCGAGATCAATGCCAACGCTGGCACACGTTCAATAGGTTCTTCTAATTCTAAATTGAGGGATCCCACATTACTTCAACAGCTCTTTTTTCTTCTCAAAATAGCAGATCAAGGTACTTGTTTGAGTGGAACAAGGATATTGTTTGACAGGTTTTTTCGAAGTCATTTTTAATAATAGCATGTTGAGACAATAGCCACATTAAGACATACCAGTTAATCACACCTTGTGGCAGAATAGTTTTCTCATAATGAATCTCTAGTGGATATTTTATGATTCCAAGGAACCGATATTTTTCAATAAAGTATTTAAGGTCCTAACAAATGCATCTGTATCACTTGTTTGCTTCAGCAGCTTCTTGTACGTTGTTCTTGTGATCAAGGGAGGTCCTAATTATGTTAAAGCCTAGAGCAATTTGAAATGGCATGCTTCAAGTCTTGCTTTTAGTTTTTGGCATTGAATCACTGAAACGTTCACACTCATGCTGAAGTATTCAGAGTAAAAGGCATGCTTGGATGAATAATATTACAAAGGAATTCTAGACCTTGTTTACTGACCTGGACCCTCTTGTTTCGGGCATACTGTAGCACCCCATCAAACTTGCTTTCACTGAACTGCCATGAGAAAATATCATAGGTAAGTTCAAGATTGTAGGTTTGAAACCCAAGCAGATTGTTATTATTCAGACAACAAATCAAACTATCTGTCTAAAGAACTCAAAATAATAAATGAGAATTAATTGATAGGAAACCGTGTAATTAAGGAATGCAGCAATTGAATAAGTGGTTTTAAAATGACATGACACGAAACCTAAGTTAAACAGTAATACCAATTCCATGAACATCATTTGCTCTTTTAAGAAGGAAGTATGAATAAAAAGAAAGCAACCTGCAAATCCTCAGTCAATGGTGTCGTGTACATGCCACCAGAAGAAACTGTAATAACCCGAGCATCAGGTGCAGCTTTCTCCAATGATGGCATCATTAGTTCTGTAATAGTATATGTTGCTGCTACATTAACGGCAAAGTTTAACTCCAATCTGGCAGAAGATGATAAAAAGTGGTAGGCAAGTTGTCAGGGAAGTTCTAGCTACACAACCTATATTAAACTGAATGGGAATGATAGGGTGAAATTCATCTGCAAAGAGTAAATAAAGAACAAATTTATATGGTGAATCATGAAAGGGGTGCACCCTTCTTCTGTGGTAACACGGTTGTGCTCCAGTAAGCCAGCATTGTTAACCTAAATGCACAAGTCTGTCAGGACCATCTCATTTCTCACTTGTATAAAGCATATACTTTGTTATAATCACAAGGTAAAGAAGAGCTTAGCAGAATAAACTTCCCCAGGATTTTGGAAAGATCCAGACATGGTGAAATTACTTGAAGAAAAACACAACTATTTTATATGCTCATTATTATTTTCCCGTCCACAAATCTACTGACAGCTTCAATAAAAAATGCCGATGTATCTTGCCCATAATAATTGGATGCTCCAAAGAGATAATAGGGTAACATATTCCCAGAAATACAAATAAAAAGGCTTTCAAGGCAGACATGAGCGCCTTCATGAATACCTTTAACACCAACTTGGCCACCCGGTGTCATGGCATTTTTTCCCTTCTCCTAACCTTTTGACGTGAAATTTGATTATTTGATTTTGCAATACAAGTCTGATCAATGCAGCATGCCCATTAACTGCACAGTGGGGGTGGTCTGGGGATATAAATCTGCTGGTTGGCACCCCTCTCCTCAGCACGTGCACTGGAGGGAGGTTCCACTTCAGACCATAGACGTGGCATCCCCACAGTTTTTTTTTTTTTTTTGAAAAGAAAAGGAGTGAATAAATCCTATGGTTCAATAGGGCAAGGTGATGATAATTTAAACATGAAGAAAAGACAGAGCTCATATTATTCACAAAGCCATCATAGGCCATGTGGCATCATGAACAGAAGAGCGAGCAAAATCCATAATATATAACAGATAACAAGGTTATAGGCATAAAGGAATCACGATTCGTTGCAATTTAAAAGCCTATTTTAATGGGACCTTCCATACATGCTACTACATACAAACCTATGCACGAACACAAGCATGCATGCATACTCACACACACACACATATGGCAGACACTGTATCTTCTTCACTCATTCAAAATGCGTAATAACCAGAATTTGGATGAAAGAAACATGTGAATCAAAATTATAAAGCGCGATTAAAAAGGTAATAAAAGATGATGTATTATACTATTATCTATGTATCTTTTCAAAATCCAGAAACAATATACAAGAAAAAAGCTTACTAAAACATGAAGTGCCTTCTCCTCTGAAGAAAATCTAGACACAAATGACTTAACTTCACTGATGGAGGACAGATCACAAACCTACCACAAAAAGTAAATAATTAATTAAAAATGTTTAAAAAAAAATTGATATGATACAACAAAAGCAATGATTTGCTCACAAGTCAAACAGCAAAAATGTATGAGAAGAAAGTCCAGTATTTGATCTTTATGACTACGTCAAGAAGTTCTTGTGCCCAAAAACTTTTAAATGCAATGGATGTCTATAGCAATTGTCAGATGAATCACAGGAAGAAACAAAAGCTTCAGGCAGTATACCTCCAGATGGAGATTTGGGTTACCCGTGGCTGACTGAATTTTAGAGAGGGCAGCCTCTCCCCTCTCCTTGCTGCGACAGACCATATAAACCGTTGCACCACTAAAAAGAATAAGATACAATATTATGTGAGAATGCTCTTCCTAAGAGTAAACAGCAAAGAGTTTCAGTAGAAGAATTACATCATTCGGGCGAGAAGAAACCATTACCATGAAGCCAGACCCTCTGCAGTAGCATAACCAATGCCAGAATTAGCACCTGTGACCATGCAATTTTTTCCTTCCATAGAAATTTGCATATCTTCTTCTTTGAATTTCTTGGCATGTTCCCTGAGAAATTACATCCTGATATTAGCAAGGGATCCATAAAACCCAGAACAAGTTAAATAATAAATAAAAATTAAAAAAAAAAAACCCTGGAAATAGAAGTGTGAAACTTTTCTGCAATACAATACATAAATATATAATTGGCATGCCTTATTCCATAAGTTTGTGGCAAGCTTTGTCATACTTCACCATTTATTCCTAATTCGCATAATTGGCATTCCTTTCTAACTCCAGCTACCTTATTCCTAGTTCCACCACATATTTATCTTGTCGCCCGTGCATCATCTTTGTACCCGAAAACCCTAATAAATTGCTAACTACTCGCTTGAGGTCTTGCTAACCAATCCACACCTCCAGAATATTATTGTATGTTAATTTTATTTCATGATAACTATCCTTTGCTCTCATATTTCGGTGATAGCATAGTGCTCTTTCTCCATCCTACGGAAACATCGCATTGTTCAAGGACTCGACAAATGTGTATCCAGGGCCTCTGAGTCACGATTGTTTTCTCCCCACGGAGTATGGCGCTATTGGCATTAAAACAAACATAAATCCCACCTATGAGGTTCAGACTTCGGAGGAAAAAAATGCCAGAAATTGGCAAATCCTACGAAGAATTTATCGAAAACAGACAGTACCATACAGAAGCCAAACAATTCTGTCAGGATATTTCCGTAGATAGTGAAGTAAAAGTTGAAGGGATAATAACAAGGGAAGCTTACTGGAAGCCAGCTTTCGTGAACTGTGTGAAGCCATATAACCCGAAAGCCGTACTCCTCCATGCCTGAGAGGTGGAGCTTTCTTTAACCTTTTTTTTTTTTTTTTTTTTAACAAGTATAATATAATCGGAGGAGAGGAGTAGGGATCTGTCGCTTCTCGAACCCTAGAAAACTGGTTGGGAAGAGCGGGCTTTACCTTCAGGAGGAACATGCCGTCCCCAACTGCGAACGTACGATCTGTCCTTCTGGGGGTTCCGGTTTTGGCCGTGCGAGGGTACTAATTTCGTGCCCTCGGGTTATACAGGATTGGATCTTTGGTTCATCATCCCTTACGGTATATCTTGGTTCCCTGGCTCCATCATTTTCATCATTAGACCTGTGAACGAGTCGGTCTGAGATAGGACTGAGGTTGATGCGAGTCTGAGCTGAGATACAAAATTCGACCCATTCTGATAGCCTGAAAAGCAATCCAAAACCAGGCAGGCAGTTTAAAGATCCGATATCCTATATATGTAATTCCTAATCTTTTTTATCATAATAAGGTTTGACTGTTATATAATTCTAATAGTGACATTATATATTCTACCAAAAAAATTTTTATAAAAAAAAAAATAAAATAGTGACATTATATAGACCCATAAAATATTTATAAATATAATTTTAACTTAACATTCCATGGGGTCATAATTGGGTTTAAGCTAAAGGTTGGATTGTTAAGGAAGTCTGTTGTCAATCTCTGGTATTAAATATTATTAATTTATGGAGATAAAATCCCAGTCATTTGGAAAAGGATCGTTTAGAAATTCCATTGCTTGCTAAAAGCAAAATCCTGACAGCTAAAAATCTGAGGTAGATGAATCTGCCAAATCGAATACGTCTTTGCAGTGCAATTTCTTTCTAGGGCCCTTTGAGGTGCCTGTCAATAAGTTTATCCATGATAAGCTTCTGGAGAGACTTATTCTCCCTTAAGCTCTCTTTCCTATTACTACTTGATTTGGTTTTCCTTGTATTTCCCATCTGCTCACACCTACCCTTTTTCCTTTCTTCTTTCTTTGTTTTCCTTCTTCTGCTCTCTTTCTGTATCTGCTTAATGACAGTGATTACGGTAGAAACTTTTTCCTTTCTTCTTTCTTTGTTTTCCTTCTGATGGAAGTGAAGCAACATATGTACAGGAAAAATAGATTTGCGGTTGCAGAACATGACAACAATATACATGATATCCATAAACCGTAAGAAGCACTCTTGTTGACACTGAGAAACTGCCATCCAAACACCTAGCTAATACTTAGCACTCTCCTTCCTAAATCCCCGTTACTACTGCATTAACAAAAATTACATCAGTTTATTGAAAAGGAGCATCTTATATTGGAGCAATTTATGTATACAGAAACAATGTTACTGTCCATATGCCAGCATAAGCAGTTAAAATTGTCATGACCATCCAGAAGGAAGCTTCGAGGACATCAGCCTGCTGTCATCCTGGTAAGAGGAAAAAACATTTTGTTGATTGCATTTGTTGTTGATTCTTTTGATAATGAATGTACCTCATCTTCCATATTTTTGAATTTTCATGAAAAGAGTGATTATATATATATATATATATATATATATATATATATATATATATATATATATATATATATAGAGGCCATCCTGCTGCTTTTTTGAATCCAGAGATGATGATAACAAAATTTGTTGACCAAATTTTGCCAATCACAGATGTGATGTGAAATCTGACTACCTACGTATGTGTTTGAAAAACCCATCTTATTGATGGAAGCTAAATGCTTCTATTTGTATGAATTTTGATGCAACCGAGCAACTCTACTAAAAAAGATATCTACCTCCTCAAGCCTAGCTTACACGGCCCATTCCAACTTCGAAATCTATATCTGATAGAATTTCCCCATCTTCCATCTCTGCATCTGTCAGTGTGAGAGCCTTTTGAAGTTTTCTATGAGAGAATACCTCAACCTCAGCCATGAAAATGGCTGTCACCGGGCGGTGATCTGAAAGTTTCAGCTCGGATCTTTGGTAACTCAACAACTTCACACCCTTCCCGAATGAAAGAATGCGGTCACACCTGAGGAGAAGAAACCAATTACTATATTCTTGAAGAACATGATTATTGAAAATTGCCAACAGAAGCTGAAATTAACAATATTCTCAGTGCCCCATAAATGTTGAGATAGCATTTGAAGAAGCATGGGTACCCAAGGGATTCACTGCTCAAAACACAATGTAAACTGAAAGGAAATATAATATAACCTGGTATAGAAGTCAGAAGTTTTTCTACCAGCAACTAACTTGAGTCAAAGCAGGAAAATCATTTGCATATCATTTGCGTATCCTCTTTCCTTAATTTAAAAAATATTGTTAAATTAATTAAAAAACTAATCAACATCTCATCTATTGATATGAATCAGGCATTCACAAGACCTACAGCATGAGTTTCAAACTCCATAACTATCGAATCATTAATTGGTGAAGTATAGGCATGGGCCCAAATAAGATTCACAGTCTCGGTATCAGATCTCGTACCAGTGAAATCCCACTATAGTGTCAACATACGGTATGGTATGTCTATGTCGGTATGTGGCGGTTCAACGCACTGATATGCTACCAATATGGTACAGTACAAGGTGCACTGAATGGTTTGGCCTGGTACAGAAGTATATAGGTCCAAATCTACTGAACACCACCTTCTAAAAAATGTTATTATCAATCATCTGGATGGATGCACGAGTTTTAACTCAAGGTTTCCATCAACTTAAAAATAAAAAGAAATAAAAAAGTTATCTCTTGGTAATGATATTCTAACATATCAAGATATACTTGCGGAAATCATGTTTCACTGCAAACAAATAATACCATAGTGAGAGATAAAACATAAATTAGTGATTGCTAAAAAAATTGGTACAATAGTCAGTAGGCATAATTTCAGTTGACATATCCAAAATGTTGTTTAGTATCTCGGACTCAATCATATTTCATCTCATAGTTTAACCAAAAACAAGCTTTATCCAACAAATATACAAACTTTAATCAATCGAGAGGTTAAGAAACCACATGAAATATGGTTCAAAGTTCAAACAGCAATATGAGGGGAAAAGAATCATATATAATATAGGATTGTTACAAGTAGTGCCAAAAGAGGAGCTGAGTATATGCATTACACGGACCGGACTGAGAAAACCCCAACTAGGAGGAATTTCAGATTCAGGTTGAACAGTCAGAACAAACCAGAAGAAACAAACAGGGACTTCATACTCGGCCATGGCTAAGAACCAATAATGAAGTTGCATGCAAAAAGCTGTCCTAGCATTGCTAAGGTTTTATAAAACAAGCACAACCTCATACACGACCTTTTCTTTTATTACTGTTTCTTCATGATCTCTTTTAATTACTAGCTATGATTTTTTTTTTTGGCAGTTCCAACTAAGTATGTAATTTCAAATGAAATGGTGTGAAAAATCAGAATACGTAAATTTCAAACAGGTTGACCAATTTTGTTACATGCAACAGTGGATAACCACTGCATATTTGTCCTTTATACATATCACACACATGAAGTAGTAGATGTTTAATTTGAAAAATAGTTTAATGATGAAGGCACAGACTGAGATTGGTTAATAAACCATAGATGTAAGCAGAAAGCATCCCATTTTCTCTAATATATGGACCCAGAAAGGGATTAGTCAGCAATCATAAAATACCACAGATCCAAGTTTTCCAAATATACTTACTCCTATAATGATTAAAAAGCGAAGAAAAAGAGTAACGAAATTAAATATTGCATTTTGTTAACAATTACTTCAAACTTCATACCATGCAGGAGTTCTCCTCCCACCCTTCTGATCTTCTCCAATATATTTCTCCGAATTGAACTCGTATTTGTAGGTAGGGGGAAAATTTATAACACCTTCTGACCACCCATCAAAAGCACGTCCTTTCTTTAGCTCTCGCTTTAGCTGTGACAGAATAATAAAGAGTTTCGGCAAAATTATTCTTCAAACTACTTTCAGTTCCACAGCTATTTGTAGTGGCACATTGCAGTTATGAATGATAGTGCTAACTTGCACCATGAACTAATTTTATTAGAACCATACAACTAAATGGAAAAGCCTGTACATTGTTAAAGACTTGGGGTAAAAGGTAAACAGGCCACATTCTAAGTCATGAAGCAGCCATACTTCCTCGTAAACAAGTCAATGCAAAATATTTGAAAAAACACCTGCTATGTGTATGGAAAATCAATATTTTGTTTCTACTAAACCATAGAGCTTTGCTTTGGTGGTTTAGGGCTACAAACTAACATCTTTGTCGTTAAAAAAAAGAAAAGAAAAAGAAAACAAAAGAAAAAGAAAAGGATAAGCTTCCTTAATTCACTACTTTTCCAATTTTTCTATGGCAAGCCTGTTCTTGTTAAAAATTGGTTTGATGAAAATTATAACACCAAGAAAAGGTTGGCATCAGTATTAGCAAAAATTTCTGAATATGATGGATAGATCCATATACTAAAACTCCATGTGGCTGCATGGAATATGGCTTGAAGGTTAATATTAAGATACATTGTGGAGAAGGTTGAGAATGAGCATCTAATTCTGAAGGAAAAAGTAGAAAGTCTTCTAACCCTCCTAAAAGAAAGTCAACTTTGTTGGGAGCATGAAGAGGTTATATGGACCTTCTGAAGTGCACTAAGTCATATCAAATATCAAAGGCTTCTGTTTAAGTTATGGTAGTATTTAGTTCATTTCCAACTCAAAAATATACAGCTAAGACTTAAGAATCATACAGGCACATCAAAATATGCTTAGCTTCGTACAATATTTTATCCATGAAATAATTCCTTTTAGTACTTTTTTTCTTATGTCACTATTTTTCACCTCGTATGTTCTCCTCTTATTATTTTCTTCTATTATCAACCCAAGATCCTGGAACCATACCTCCATGGTTATATCAGTTTATCCGAAGCTAGTTCTTAGGGCCATTATTTATATTTTATACCATAGCTGAAGATGGTATTTGTCCATGTAGGATGTGATTGAGGCTACAAGAGGCTTTAATTGTCAAAACAAGAGGTTCAATTATTTTGTTTTGGTCAACGATTGGACTTGACTGGGCTTGAAAACTTTTGGGTCAATAAATAATTTGGATGTTCATAATAATCACAAATATTTTGCAACGAAGAAAACAAAGAAAAGGTTACCTGATCCTTTTCGGCCAACCTAGACCAATCTTTTTTGCAGATAAGTTCATGTGTTCTTTCATATGATAAATCAAAGCGATAATTTAGATCTCCAAGCCAGAAAATTCTTCTGTAAAATATTAAGTAGTTAGAAAAGACATATACTTCAAGGAAGTTGGAGAAGCACATGAGAAAAATGTAATCATATAGAAGGAAGATTTGAACAGATTCTCCAAAGATTTTTGGCTGCATCAAAGACATAAAATCACATGCCCACATAAGGATTGTCACCTTCCACTGATGAAGCCCAATCAGGATTTTTTTTTCTATAAGATAATTTACAGAATTTGAAAGTTATTTTATCCATTTTGTGTTGTACTGCCAAAAAAAAAAAATATCAGCAAAAGGGGTTTTACAAAAGAGATTTTAAGCATTTTAAGTGTATTATGCCTTCAATTAGTTTATTTCCAACATGACGTTTTATCTGCTGCAATATTGTTTAATTATTATATAATCTTGCTCATGAGATTTTGGATAAGTCATGCCTGATTTATGTTAAAACTTCACCCAAAGATTGGGTAGATCAACAGCTGCAATCAATTGCATGAGCCCCAGCCAAAAGCACAGGAAAATTATAGCTGCTATTACCACCAATTCACCACATAGTCGATGGAGAACACTAGTTGCATTATGAGTCAGTGCATGGACCAAACAAAGTCTTCAAAAAAAACAAGATCCTCATGCAGGGCCCAAGCATGGTAGGTTGGTTTTCATTTCCTTGATAAAGAAAAGAGTGTTGTCCATTGAAGGCATCGTAAATCAGAAACAAATGGGAAGTTTTACATGTCTTCTGATGTTACATTATATATTTGTACAGGTATTTGAATTAATCATGATAAGATTTCAAGGATAGAGCCTATAAGAAGCCTATGCAGATTCTTTGCTCTCATGCTTACTAAGTATTATGCATCATATAATAATCATCCTGAATAAATTATGTGCAATTCAAGATTTCTGGACATTCTTCTTCCATGAAAGGACTAGTATTTTTGAACATGTGTAAGTATTGAACAAAAGAATGGTAAAAGAATATATTCTTGATTTCTTCTTGCTAATTCACAAAAGTGACCATTTTAGTTAACCACTTGATGGTGCATGGAACAATCCTACAAATATAATAAATAATAACAAAAAATGGAGGACAAATTTTTGTCTAGATGCCACTGAACAAGGAAGAGATTCCACTTACCCATGATCATGGATGTTTTTAGGAACTCCAACAGTGGCAACTGTACTAAATTGTGTTCTACGATGAATTTCTTGCACGTCTGTATTCCTTCTAAGTTCATCTCCACCTTTTTCACCTGATGATAGGTGCGTACAAACAAAGCAAAACAGAGTCTGGTATACAGACATGCTGACTGATATTGAACCCTGGATCACATTTGAAAGTTGTCAATATACTTCTAAATCAGAACAATGTTCACCTACTTAGATTCTGCATGCAATTGCATGAAGGAGATGGCATGCCCCTATAGGCTTAAGAAGTCAAAATATTGATGCTGCAGAACTTAACTGACAGAAACTTAAATCAGATGAGGACTTGCCAAGAATTTAATCATAAAAATGAAAATAGGGAGAGAGAAGTCAAAACAAGGGTAATACAGGGCATAATATGGACACTTTATAGAATCTTGCATGGCATATTATATACTAAGCTTCCAATCAATATAAAAGCTACTGACAGAAACATATATTTACAACTAGAAGCAGCTTCTACTTGTCCTAGAGGGACTATCAAATGTTCTAGCAACACGTATATGAAAAAATCATTTACCACAGGTTGTCTTATCTCATCAAGTGGTCTTTGCAGCAGTATACCTTTTGATATGATTGATCATGCACGTTTGATTCATAATTAGATCAATGGTACCTTAATGGAAGAGCTTTGTCCTATAAATGGTAAAGCTACTTCCAAACCTACTCCATAGCCTAATAAGTGCCTTATTGGTCCAATCATCCTGTAACACAAGTGCTTATAAAGGCTATATTAGTCAATACCCTCTCTACATTCATTATGAAAATAAAATGCATATATTTGGGTAAATCCAGAGGACGATCACTAACTCATTGTGCAGAAATGCTAGTTGTGCAGATTATCTTACCGGGTGGGCTACTACCTGCTTTGCACCTTCCTCACAGATTTGCTCACCTTGGATGAGGAGAAAACAAGAAATTACCTGTTGTTTCAACATCAAGGGCAGGCATCATGATTCAACTTTTCACTGTTATTGTGCACATCAGTATTTTCCCTTCGAGAAATTATGCGTAACAACACTGATTGTCATTTTGTCAGAACTTGTATCTTGCTAAGCCATCACCTCCTAACATCTAATTTGCTTCTTAACTTCTTTACAGAGGCTCTTAATGACTTGGAGTTCTATTTTATAAGCAATTTATCTGCCATTAGTTTGAAGGGTTGAGAAGTTAGATGGACTTTATATCTATATGTTTATGAATCATTGTAAAAGAGGGCCACAGTGATAGGAATCAGGAATTGTGCACGTATTCTAGAAGAAAGCGTCGCTAAACTCTAACCCTAATTTATTTTATAGGCTTAATTTTTGTAGATTTATTTAGGTTATTTTATTTTGTTGGAAATCCTAATTTTGTTAAGACTCTATAAAAAGAATTCTGTTAGGGTTCAAGTCCCGTGAGGTTATATTTTTGTTTGTCTATTTAAAGGCTCCACCTGTGTGAAGAAAAGCAGACCTGAACAATTGATTGAACAATTGAGTGAATTGAATTCTTGAATTTTATTTTCTTTTCAAATTTTTTCTTTTCTTTTTCTTTTGTTTTTACATCAATTTGGTATCAGAGCGAACATCCTGTAATTTTTTTCTTGTTCTACAATGACCTGCATCCCTTCCAGTCGTTGCCGATGCCCACCCATCCTTTCAATCACCTCCAAGAGTCTCAATCGAAGCTCCAAACTCCCTTCTCCGACAACGTCCATCACCTCCCCGTCGCAGCCGGTTCCATCACCGTCAACGTCGCTCCCGTCGTAGTCCGGCATCGACCCTCTATTCCAACCTTTCTCCGAGGAGCTCCCGATCGGGTGGGAGGCTTGGAGCGGCCGTAGAAGAAAAACCACCGGACCGTCGTCATCGTCATCTCCGCTGCCTCTCGCTATCGTCCACCGCCCGACCGACGGGTGAGATGCTTGCATCAAGCCCCTTTGTCGTCTCTTCCCTCCAGTGCCGTCGACACAGCCTCTTCCATCATCGTTGCCGCCCCATAGCCGGACCACCATCTCTTTCGCCCTGTCACCGGACCACCATCGCTGTCGCCCCATTGCCGAACCATTGTCACCGTCGTCCGCCGTCGCCCTATTGACCGGTCGAAGGCCGCCGTCCCCTTCCCTGCCTTAGCCACTCGCGGGAGACCCTGCTTGCAGAAGGAATCCTCACAGTCCACAGAGTGCGTATAAACAGTAGTCTATAGACCGTCCGATTTGTAGATCCAGTCCACAAATCCGAAAAAAAGAAAAAAAACCCGAAAACTTATCTCTTCTCTTTAACCTGCATGTGCCACGAGGTGAAAGATACAATTCCTCCATTAAATTTGAATTTTTTTTAATCTTTGGGTAATTTAAATTGTGTAGGCTCTTAATTTTATTTTTTTCTCCATATATTTGCTATTACACACATCAAACACCCACATACCTTGCTATTATACGAACCAGAAATATAAATATTAAGTTAGACTCTATAATTTTTACTGTGAGCATCATAATTAAAAATTTTAAATACATATAAAATTTAAATTTTTTTCTTATCATGGCTATTAGTAATTTAAAAAGTTGCCATGAATATAGAAAAATATAAACTTGCTGTTGATGCTCATCGTAGAAAATTGGAGTTTAATGAAGGTGACTATATAATGGTTCGTATTCGTCCTGAATGTTATCCATAAAATTCATTCAAAAAGTTACATGCTCGAGCCACCGGTCCTTTTCGTATCCTTCGTAAACTTGGGCCTAATGCATATTATATAGAATTACCTTCTGATTTAAAATTTAGTCTAATTTTCAATATTGAGGACTTGCTATCTTATCGAGGCATATTCGAGCATCCTACTACGCATGCAGATGACAGCAGGATCACGTTTCTCTTCCAATGCCAGTTCCGATTCTCCCGTTACTTCCTTTGGCTTCATCAGATCAAATTGAGTGCATTATTATCGATGAGATTGTTTCTTCTACTAATGGAGGATTTCGAAGATTTTTGATCAAATAGCAAGACCGTCCAAACTCAGATGCTACTTGGATTCTCGAGAAAGAACTACGACGTATTGATCTAAATATTTTAGAATATTCCATCAATTCCTCGCAAGAGCTGAGTTTTTTCTAATCAGGAGGGAATGATAGAAATCAGGGATTGCGCACGTATTTCAGGAGGAAGCATCGCTAAACCCTAACCCTAATTTATTTTGTGAGCTTAATTTTTATAGATTTGTCTAGGTTATTTTATTTTATTGAAAATCTTAATTTTGTTAGGACTCTATAAAAAGAGTTCTGTTAGGGTTCAAGTCAGCTGTTAGAATCCTATTAGGTTATGTTTTTGTTTCTCTATTTAAAAGCTCCACCTGTGTGGAGAAAAGCAAACCTGAACAATTGAGTGAATTAAATTCTTAAATTTTATTTTTTTTTCAATTTTTTTCTTCTTTTTTTTTTCTTTTGGTTTTGCATCACACAGCCTGAAGTTATGTATAACTTTAATGTTACAGCGCATATAGTAAATTGTATTGTAATATATAGTGAATTATGTATTGTCAAACTTAAAATTTCGGACCTCCAAAACATTCAACATGATGGAATGCAACACTGATAATATGTTGGTTATAAAAGTGGTCATGACAAGACATACATATACAACCTTGTCTTCAAACCTCACTCAAAATTAAAGAATCTCTAAGGATTGCATGGTAACAAAAAATGCTACAGCATAAGAATCACCAAATCGCTCTCAGGCTACACACAATATGCATGTTGATCCAACTCACTAGCTAGATGTTTAATAGAATTGTGAGTTATTCAATGAACAATGGAGGTGTCCCTTAAATATTACTCTTTAACATCATGCAGAAAACCTGCTACCAACTTGTATGACATTATTATAATATGATCAGCCAATTCAGCAAGATACTATCATTTCATTTATTTTGCAAGATTTCATTTTATTCTTCAGTAATCACCGTATGCAGATTACATTTCCAGTTATTCACATTAGCCCAGGAAATAATTCAAACTGGAAATAAAATATAAGATTTAGAAAACTATATGACCTGAACCAGGTGAGACTAACATGAAAAACTACAGCATTCATTACAAGTAATAGCTGCAAAAGAATGAATCAGAATTTGTCATTCCTGCATTTATGGAGGAAATCACAGAACTGTTGTAGGCTGCCTAACAAAATAGAGAGATACTTGAAAACTGTAAGGATCATGGCGAAAACCTTCAAGTTATGAAGAAAGAAACCTGACCTTGTTGCCCATGTAACCCATGACACCAACACCAACAGTAGATACCTTCAAGTTCTGGATGTGCTTCCTCAGGCCTCGCCGGACCCATATTGAAAGGAAAATCCCAACCATTTGCTTACTTACGATCCTTACAAAAGGTGATCTTTTCTTTCTGTGTCTAATGGTATCCAAGTTAAATTCAGGAATCGGACTAATCTCCGGCAAATCCTTGTAGTTTACTGGCTTGAAAGAATTGTATGTTCTAAAAGATTTTACTGATCTGAAAGAATTTGAACTATCTAGAACACGTGTAGCTAACAACTCCAATGGTTGTTCTGGCCAGATCAACCCGATCCTCTCGGAGCTGCTAAGTGTTTTGATTAGCTTCTTTTGCTGGGTTGCTGACATCTCTGAATTCACATCATAGTTTACCAAAGTAAAATGATCACATCGGTCTAGCCTCTTCCTTGTAGACCTATTCTGGTCAGGTTCCTGTGGTATGCATGCATCTGTACTAGGACTGCAACCAGAAGATAGAATGCAATCATCTACGCTTGCTGGGCATTCATCACTGTCCATATGAAAACTGGATTGTTCATCATCATCAGTGTCACTATCCGTATCAGGAAGTAGTTCATCCACAGTGACAGCAGTATCTCCTGATGGCTTGAACCTTGATGGTGAAGGAGGATCACTGTAACATTTATAGGTTGGTTTTACTGTTTGAATCCTATTCAGTGTCTCACGAATTAGATATTCCCATCTTGAAACCAGGCGGCTGCCCTTGGCCCCAAAGATGTTTCCTGCATTTAATGGAACAATCTCCTGAAAACTGCAAAAAGAGCATGTATGCAAATTCTTATGAACACCTTTAATCATAGTGAACTGCAGAAAACAGAGAATGCTGTAAAATTAGAATATCAACAACATAGGAACGTACCTAGAAAGAGAAATCAAAATTTAAAATAAAAAATAATATAATATAATAAAACTTAATGCCATAAAAAAAAATTATAAAAAAAATCATTTGTGGTACAAAGATAACCTGCATTATTGCTTCCTCAAACATAAGAGCACCCTAAATAATTATGCAGTCCAACAATTATAACTTCTATAAGGGAGAGATGCTTATCAGGAGGTTTAATGTGAGGAAGGCCTTGAGCGTTGCAGCAAGAATGTCATGTTCTTCATTTGTCAGATACAGTAGATAGTTTCAGACACAATAAACATTCAAGAAAAAAAATTATAATAAAAGAAGATAGGACATATCATGTAAATAAGCATCAATATTCAGCACACCTCCCACACATCACTTATGTACCTGAATACATCTTACATGTGAAAAATGATATGCAACCTACACACTACATCAGTAATGATCTCAGTCCTCTAGAAGCTAAAGGGAATACCACAGATCACATAAATCCAGTGTATTTATGGCACACTTCTTGGTAGCTCTTTAGGGGAGGCCTCTTCAAGCCATGGAATTCTTTTTCTTAATTAGTGTATACATATATTGTGCCCAAAGAAAGTAAACCACATTCAACTATGATACCATAAAAATCCATGAAAATTTTATTGGAAACAAAAGCATGTTTAGGTCAATGGACCAATTGCTAAGGACTGTTGCAGGTAATTTCCGTCACCAAGGGCTTCATCAAATGGTAAATTCAGGCAAATCAATACAAGAAAATTAGAAGGAATCAAGTTTGCAGTACTCAGCTTCATGGCAAGGTTTTCAAAAACCAGTATCCAGTTTTTGCTGGAATGGCATGGCACCGGGTACTGACACAGAGTACAGGACTATGTTACATACCAGCATACCGTACCAGCGACAGAAACCTGATGGAATACTGCAGTACCATTCATGCCGTCCCATACCAGTGGTATTTGAACCATTCATGCCATCCCATTCCAGTGGTATTTGAAACCTTGTTCCATGGTATTGGTCATGTAGTTTTTGTTTAAGATGGACAAATTTTTATCACCCATTCTTGCATATGGGAATTCTGATCAAAGCACCCACACCATTATACTATAATAATTGCACATTCAAAAGCTACCAGCCTACTACCATAATGCCATATGTAAGTATTACCATAATAGGAAAGGTATATCATTACATGGTTAAAGAATTACATGTTATGCTCAGAAATATTTACCCAAACACATATATATCAGCAAGCTTCTCTTTATCTAGCCACTCTTCAATGTTTAGGTCTTCTGCTGGAAGTTTTCCTCCAACATTCCATGTCCCTATGCAGATCCTGCAGGAGCAAAAGCTTAAGATTTAGTGAGAAGATAAAGCCTTTCTCCCCACAAGGATATAGAAAGGATAGCGAACTTCTTAAGGAGTTCACTCATAGGCGTATGTAGGAAGAACAATTATATAGAGAAACCATGACATGCCTGAGTTCTTTGGTATCTATGTATTGTGCACGAAGGGTCTCTGAATTTCGTCTCCTCAGCTTGCATGGGATATCCTCTAAGTGGTCACCTGCACATAAAAGCCATCAAGATATCAAAGATGCAACAATAAATGCGAAAGCATTTCTAATACATTTGCAGTACCATGTTAGTAATTAACATGTTTTTTTGCATCCCATACTACAAAAACAATAACCTTAAAATATAACAGATGGTGTTTCTCCTAGCACTATCAATTCTGGAAGCCAATGACTTACAAGGTAAAAGTAAAAGAAAAGACGATGTTCTTTTTGTTTTTAACACTGTGAATTTCCAAATTAACAATCAAGCATAAATCGTCTTGCCACATAGAAATGTATGAGAGCCAGAATGATATTAAAGAAAGAATATCCACTTTAGACAGTTTCAGCAATCTCAGCTTCTCAAAATATCCAGAGGCATTGAAAGCTTTCAAGTGCTTCATAATCCTTAGTTATTTACAGAAAAAAAATAAAGTCAATTCCACAACTATTACCACTGCACTTAGTCCTTTATTTTTTTTTTTTTTTTTGGCAGGGAAGGTAAGCCAAGAGAAATATCTACTTTGCACGCAAAATATTGATTATATAATTTGGGAATTCTTAAAATCATTAAAATAAGAAACCTAAACTTGCAATTTTTCCAAAAGTTTCTGCAGCATGTTCGAACATAACCTAAGAAATGTTGGTGGATTCAAAAAGAAAAAGAAAAAAAAAGGTCAAGGCTTCTCCAATTCCTGATTTCCACACCACACACCCCCCCCCCAAAAAAAAAGGCCACCAGGTAGATGTCCGGTTTTTTAAGTGAAAAAAGATTAAAAGAAAGATTTTTTTTTCCATTCTCTGTGTAATAAACCAGATCATGAACACAAAAAATTCTGGGGAGAGCAGATATTCCAGTTCCATGATTCTAGGTATTTCCTTTTTTTTTTTTTGTTTAAATCAAGCACATCCAAAAAAAAAAAAAAGGATTAGTTTAAGACCATAGTATCTTATGTCATAAAAATCTCTCTACTTATCATCTCAACAAACTAGAACTAAAAACAACACAATGGCAAGGAAGAATAAATTTAGAGTAAGAAAAAATATTTTTGGTGATTCAGGGCCACAATTCACTGCACAAATCTAGTATATAAAATCAATCAGGAACGGTTGTTTTGAATTCACAAATTCACCAGTACCAAAAGGCAAGAAGTAATCTAATATACATGTTGCTACAGATCTGCGGGTGCTATATTGCCAGCAAAGCATAATTCAGGCCATCAGAAGAGAGCATTATTATTCCATAAGATCGGATGGTCTTAATTTTGAAAATAACAACTGCAGTGTCTGCATTAATTGACATGCATGTCATTGCTCACAAGTCACGAGGAAGAGAAAAAGTCAACAAAAAACAAAGTCATGTGCTAGATTGCTGTCACTTCTTATACTCCCATGCATTGGACACCCATGAAGGATTGGTCGATATGCCCAGATGAACTCATCCACCTAAGTACATCACCCTCACAACTTTCCACATATGAAGCAAGCATCACATCCCTGGAATTGGATCAGCTGATGGTTATTGCCACATTGTCCACATATCCAGGCCTCCAGATACAAAGGATATCCAGGCATATGCATGCACGTGGCATCTGGAGACAGGGATGTGCGGGCTACTGGACATCAGGCATCCCCTGCTTTCCATATGGACTGCCAGAATCCCACACATCACCTCTCTTTTCAAACCCCCCCCATCCCCCAATAGCTACAGAAAACCGACAAGAAGAACGAAGAATCGCAATAGAGAGGCATCAAGAAATCGCGCGGTGCACCAACACGCACATAAAGATCATTTTGGTCAGAAATCTGATCTACAAGACAAAGTAAGAGTTTGTTATAATAATAATAATAATAATAATAATAATAAAAATAAATCCCCAGAAAAAATTAAAAAATAATAACAATAATAAAAGGGATGCACGGTGCCACCGCTCCCGACCGGATGCTTGCCCGCTCTCCTCTACTCTGAAAGATGAAAGAAAACACCCACCGCAACAAGGACCAAACCAAGGAAATTAAGCAGCAGAAACGGAGAAAACAGAACCCCTCCATCCATTCATCCATCGTTTAAGTATCATCCCAACAACAACGACAAGGAGAAAAGAACCTTCTTCCTCGCTATCGTCGTAGACGCTGTCAATGTCTCCCTCGTCGGCGCTGAAGTTGTCGGAATCTTTTGCCCTGATGTGGAGCCATTTCTTGAGGACGGTCGCGGGCCGGAAGACCTGGAAGTCAACAAACCAAACATCCTGCTCTTCAAAACCCAGTTCAAGAAAAGAAACAAACAAGAGCGTCTGAAACCACCACCTCTCCGCGCTTTTTTGGGCGCTGGGGAATCATTATTATGTACAATTTCTCCTCTTCCTTCTCTTCCCTCTTTCTTTGTTTATTTGCGAGTGCTGCAGGATGAACCGTAACAGTTATAATAACATCCGTTTGAGGAAAGAAAAAGAGGTGGTTTCATACTTTTCAATTGGAGTAGAGCGGGCGATGCTGATTGCCGAGAAATTGTTGCCTGGACCACGTCCAGGTAGACCAGCGCAAATCTGGGAACGTGCAATCAGGAATTAATTCACGAAACACAAGGGTTAATGTGGCATCTTATCCACCGTGGGATTTGAGTGATCCAGACAACAATTTACCCGTAGAACATGGCTATACGCCTAGCTTGCTTCCATCGAGATCGTCGAGAAATCATTAGTTAGAACCGTACCTTGCACCAACCAATAATAAATCACATCATCCAAAAAAATATAAACTTTTCTCCATTCAAAATAGTAAAAATAAATCTATTTTATTTAAAATTTTAAATGAAGCATGAATAACAATGTATCTTTTTATTTTTCTTGGATAAAATGCTGATTTGCTATTGATTGGTGCAAGATGTATATATAGTAGAATAGTTCTAACCAATAATTTTTCTAAACAAAAAATTATCTCTATACTAAAGTTCTGTCCAAAATTACGTTGATAGTAGAGTTTTCAGAAAATAAAATTTTTAGGCTAATGAGTGCTCGAAGGGCACTGATTATTTAATGCTTCTTAAAAATAGCAAAATATTTGAATCAAGATAATATTAAAAATAAATTTTTATTTTTATAAAAATAATTATACCTATTATACCCTTCATAATGATTTTTGTCCTTAATATCATCTTGATCCAGGTATTTTACTATTTCCAAGCAGCATTAAATGCTCCTTAACGTATGCCCAAATTTTTAAAAATAGAGTTTTTATAAAAAAATCTATTTACTATTTGGTAACCATATTTATAAAATATTTTTTAAAAAATTTTAATATATATTTAATAATTAAAATAAAAAATACTTTTGATATGATAAAATAATAATAAAAGATATTATATAATAAAAAATAAAATAATATAATATATTATTATTATATTATATTATATTATAATATGATATTATATTATTATAACTATAATATAATTTATAATGTAATATGATATATATATTGATTATAATCTAATCTAATAATATATTATATAGAGAACTAGAGATAAATTTTTAGCTATACTTTCAACTTAAAAACAGCTATCCACTTGAGTTTTGAGTAAAAGTAGCCACCCATTTGAAACATAAATTAAAAGCAACTACCTATTATGGCTGAAATGATCATTATATCCTTATATCCTTTAAAATATTATGATATTATATTATCATGGTGTAGTATTCCTTTATAATAACATAGTATTATATTATATTAATACAGTATTGCTTTATAATAATATAGCATTGCTTTATTATATTATATTAGTGTAATATTTTTTTATAATAATATAGTATTATATTATATTAGTATAGTATTTTTTTTATAATAACGTATTATTGGTTTATTGTATTATACTAGTGTAGTATTTCTTTATAATAAGGTAGTATTATATTATCCTAGTGTAGTTTCTTTATTCTAGTATTACTTTATAATAATGCAGTATTGCTTTATAATAATGTAGTGTTGTTTTATAACTGGAAGGATAACTGGCTCATTTCACCCTTATTTGGATAGTTATTTTTAAGTTATATTTCAAATGAATAGCTATTTTTATTTGAAACTCAAATGGATTACTACTTTTAAATTTAAACTTAAGTTGATAGTTTTTTCTAATTTTTCCTATATTATAATATAATATCAAATTATATAATTAGTTATCATTATATAATATTATTGTTTGTGCAGAATCTGATCGGTGTCAGGACGAGCTGGAGTGGAGAAGGACGAGGTTGCCGTCGGTGACCTACAAAATAAAGTTTCGTCTGAAGTCAGTGGTGGTGGCTCTGATAAGATCCTTTAATGATCAAGTCAGCTCTTATGATCAACAGAAATGAAGTGCTCAGGAGAGAGTTTGGTAGAATTTTTTGAAAGAAGAAGAGAGCTTAGAACTTAGAGAAAACGTATCTGAAGGATTTCTTTTTATAGATGAAACTTGATTGATGGTGACGGCCATACCATCTGATAGCAGGCCGCTCGAGGCCGCATGGAGTTCGATACGGAGAGAAAGATATCGTTAGACTGATAGTGACAGCCATACCGTTCAGTAGTGGACTGCTCGAGGTCTGGAAGAGTCTATCATGGAGGGGGCACCGTCTATAGCATCGTTTGTAGCAGACTGATGGCGATCGTTTGTCAAAATTTAATAGCCATAGTTCGGAGGATGCAGAAGTGGATTGGTGAAGAATTCTGATATATATCAATTCCAATGGAGTTCGGACTTCTGAAGGAAATACGTCTGAAGAAGATTATCCGAAAGCAATTCGCTGGAGGAATCCAACCGAAAAAGAAGTTCGGAAGGAGTTCATCTCCTGAAGGAATTCGACCAAAGGAAAAGTTTGAAAGAAAGTCGGCTCCTATAGGAGTCTGACTGAAGAAAAATTTTGAAAGGAGTTTGGCTCCTGGAGGAGTCCTACTGTAGGAGCAATCTGGAAGAAGTTCGGCTGAAAGAGAAGTCTGGGAGGAGTCCGGCTCCTGGAGAAGTCCGTTTGAAAGAGAAGTCTGGGAGGAGTCCGGCTCCTGAAGAGTTCGACAGAAATTCGGCCGTTGGAAGAGTTCGACTGGGGCTCGATCGTTGAAAAATTTGGTCGGCTAAAGGGATTAGGTTGGGACTCGACCATTGAGAAGTTCGACCAACTGAAGGAGTTCGGTTAGGGCTCGACCGCTGGGGAGTTCGATCGGTTGAAGGGATTCGATTGAGGCTCGACCGCTGGAGAGTTCGATTGGTTGAAGGAGTTCGACTAAGGTTCGACCGCTGAAGCTCTTCCGTGATTACCGATTGCATTGGGCTAAGCATCAGACTGGACTTCGGCAGGAGCGGGATTTATCTCCAATAATAGTCCCCCCCACTTTCGAGTTCGAAACTCGAAGGAAGGGAGTACAAAAAGAGCGACTGCCAAAGTCTTCTTCAGGGCTCTGCATCAGTTCAGATTGAAGCTCAGGAGAGATCTTATCTCCAACCAAGGTTGACATTGAAGTTGAGGCTTGAGGGGATCCCATCTCCAGTCGAGGTTGAAGGAGATCTCATCTCCTATTGACGCAGATGTTGAAACTTGGGGTTGATCCTATTTCCAATCGAGGTTGAAGGAGATCTTCTCTCCTGTTGATGTAGACTTTGAAATTCGGGGGAGATCTTATCTCTAGTCGACGTTGAAGTTGTAGTTGAAGCTCGGGGGAGATCTCATCTCCAATCGAGATTGAAGTTGAAGTTGAGGCTCGGAAAAGATCTCATCTCCAGTCGAGGTTGAAGGAGATCTCATCTCCTGTTGATGCAGACGTTGAAGCTTGAGGGAGATCCTATCTCCAGCCGAGGTTAAAGGAGATCTTCTCTCCTATTGATGTAGACTTTGAAACTTGGGGAAGATCTTATCTTCAGCCGAGGTTGAAGTTGAAGTTGAGACTCAGGGGAGATCTCATCTCCAGCCGAGGTTGAAGGAGATCTCATCTCCTGTTGACGCAGATGTTGAAGCTCAGAGAAGATCCTATCTCCAGTCGAGGTTGAGGGAGATCTTCTCTCCTATTGATGTAGACTTTGAAACTTAGGGGAGATCTTATCTCCAGCCGAGATTGAAGTTATAGTTGAAGCTCGGAGGAGATCTCATCTCCAACCAAGGTTGAAGAAGATCTCATCTCCTATTGATGCAGACGTTGAAGCTCGAGGGAGATCCTATCTCTAGTCGAGGTTGAAGTTGAAGTCGAGGCTCGGAGGAGATCTTATCTCCAGCCGAGGTTGAAGTTGAAGTTGAGGCTAGGAAGATATCTCATCTCCAGTCGAGGTTGAAGAAGATCTCATCTCTTATTGACGTAGATATTGAAACTTAGGGGAGATCCTATCTTCAACCGAGGTTGAAGTTGAAGTTGAAGCTCGAGGGAGATCTCATCTCCAACTGAGGTCCAGAAAGATCTCATCTTCTATTGACGTAAACATTGAAGGAGCTCGGGAGAGATCTTGTCTCCAGCGGAGATTGAAGTTGAAGCTCGGGGGAGATCTCATCTCCAGTCGAGGTCCAGAAAAATCTTATCTCCTATTGACGTAGACGTTGAAGGAGCTTGAGGGAGATCTTGTCTCCAGCCGAGGTTGAAGTTGAAACTCGGAGGAGATCTCATCTTCAGTCGAGGCCCAGGGAGATCTTATCTCCTGTTGACGTAGATGTTGAAGAAGCTCGGAGGAGATCTCATCTCCAGCCGAGGTCCAGGGAGATCTTATCTCCTCTTCTCACCTCATCTAAAATGAACAAGGCCTTCAACTTTGCTCATGTTAGCATGAGGTTATCCTCCTATTCCTAACAGGCTGTAGGGACACATAAGGGCCATTGTCAGGGCCTCTTCCTTCATCTCATCTAAAATGAGCGAGGTCTTCAACTTTGCTTGCGTTAGGATGAGATTTTTCTCCTATTCCTAATGGGCTATAGGGATGCATAAGGACCATTGTCGGAGCCTCTTTCCTCATCTCATCTAAAATGAATGATTCTCCTCCTATTTCTAACGGGCTGTAGGGGCGTATAAGGACCATTGTCAGGGCCTCTCCCCTCATCTCGTCTAAAATGAACGGGGCCTTCGACTTTGCTTGCATTAGGACGAGGTTCTCCTCCTATTCCTAACGGACAGTAGGGGCACATAAGGGCCATTGTCAGAATCTCTCCCCCCATCTCATCTAAAATAAATGAGGCCTTCGACTTTGCTTGCATTAGGATAAGGTTCTCCTCCTGTTCTTAATAGGCTATGGAGGCACATAAGATTGTCAGGACCTCTTCCCACATCTCGTTTAAAATGAATGAGGCCTTCGACTTTGCTCACATTAGGATGAGGTTCTTCCTCCTATTTCTAACGGACTGTGGGGGCACATAAGGACCGTTGTCAGGGCCTCTCTCCCATCTCGTCTAAAATGAACAATGCCTTCGACTTTGCTCACGTTAGGACGAGGTTCTCCTCCTGTTCCTAACAGACTGTGGGGGCACATAAGGGTCGTTGTCAGGGCCTCTCCTCCCATCTCATCTAAAATGAATGAGGCCTTTAACTTGCTCATGTTAAGATGAGATTCTCCTCCTATTCCTAACATGGCCACTATTGATTGCTTCTTTCTGACAGTACATTCTCAGATTCTTTAAGTCTCAAGGTCGTGGAAGCATTGTTCCTCTGAGCTTCTTCAAACCATAAGTCTTGGATCGGACGACCTCCTCTATTTTATATGGGCCTTTCCAATTCGGGGCAAGCTTTTCCTAGCTCTAAGGCTGAGAGATAGCGACTTGTCGAGGTACTAGACCCCCCAGAGATAGCATCGATGATGCCAAAAGACGATCGATTTTCTTACTGTTACTCCCTTATTAGTGATTCTAGCTGCGGTAGCGCCATTGACTTGCTTTAGGTCGACGTCTATGGAGCATTGAGGGGGGCGTAGTTGTGAAACCTTCTAGGGGGGACTTCTTTGCATCCTTCCGTCGAGGCTTCCTTGACGATGAGCTCGAGGAGGAGTTTGGGCTCGCTTGCGCTCGAGAAAAGTTTGTGAGCACGGCCGAGCTTCATTCGGCCCTCCTATAAAATCTTCTGGGGGAGAACTTCATGCCTTTTATCGGGGCTTCTTTGATGACGAGCTCAAAGAAAAGTTCGGCCTTGCTTGCGCTCGGAGGGAGTCCATGAGCACAGTCGAACTTCATTCCGCCCTCTTTAGAAATCTCCTAGGGAAGAACCTCGTGCCCTTTTATTGGGGCTTCTTTAATGACGAGCTCGAGAGGGAGTTCGGCCTGGCTTGCGCTCAGGGAGAGTCCATGAGCACGGTCGAACTTCATTCCCCACTCCTGTGAAATCTCCTAGGAGAGAACTTCATGCCCTTTTGTCGGAACTTCTTTGATGATGAGCTCGAGGAGGAGTTTGGCCTCGTTTGCACTGGAGGGGAGTTCGTGAGCATGGTCGAACTTCATTTCATCCTCCTGTGAAACCTTCTGGGGGATAACTTCTGCTCTCTATTTTTCTTTCGAAGGAGAATCATGATCCGAACGCAGATCCTCTGCTCTCTGTTTCTCCTTCCTAAGGGCGATGTGTATGCTAGGCCAAATGCTCTTTCTTAAGGTCGGTTCCTGGCATCCCGATGGTAGATTTTCTGATAGAATCTCCATCGAAGGCTGCCTCATGTTCTGCACCATTTCGGTGAGACCCTGAATCCGCTGCATCAGTAGGTTAAACTACTCTAGATCTATCATGATCGTCGGTGGAGGTGGCGGTTGAAGCATCGACGATGGAGTAGGAACAGATTGATCTGACTCAGACCTTGAAAGAGAAGGTCGGTAGGGTCGACTGAGCACTCCTTTAAGAACAAGGGTACCTCAGAGACAGAGGCCCTTTCTCTAGCGCCAATTCTATTGGTGCAGAATCTGATCGGCATCGAGATGAGCTGGAGTGGAGGAGGATGAGATCACCGTCGATGATCTACAAAACAAAATCCTATCTGAAGTCGATGGTGGTGGCTCCGATAGGACCTTCTGATGATCAAGTCAGCTCTTTTGGCCAACAGAAATGAAGTATTCAGGAGAGAGTTTGATAGAGTTTTTGGAAAGAAGAAGAGAGCTTAGAGCTTAGAAAAAATATATCTGAAAGGTCCCTTTTTATAGACGGAGTTTGATT
Organism: Cocos nucifera; assembly: GCA_006176705.1. Lineage (NCBI taxonomy): Eukaryota > Viridiplantae > Streptophyta > Magnoliopsida > Arecales > Arecaceae > Cocos > Cocos nucifera. Next base: position 84,779 of record QRFJ01000667.1, on the reverse strand, counting down.
GATGGTGATGACCATACCGTCTAATAGCGGATCGCTCGAAGCCGCATGGAGTTCGGTACGGAGTGGAAGATGTCGTCAGACTAATAGTGACAGCCATACCGTCCAGTGGCGGGCCGCTTGAGGCCTGATAGAGTCTGTTATGGAGGGAGGCACCGTCTGTAGCATCATCTATAGTAGACTGATGACGATCGTTCGTCGAGATTTAATAGCCATAGTTTGGAGGATGCAGATCGTGGGTTGGTAAAGAACTCCAACATATATTAATTCCGATAGAATTCGGACTTCTGAAGAAAATACATTTGGAGGAGATTATTCGAAAGTAATTCGCTGGAAAAATCCGACCGAAGAAGAAATTCGAAAGGAGTTCGACCCCCGTAGGAGTTTGACTGAAGAAAAATTCTAGGAGTTTGGCTCTTGGAGGAGTCTGACTGCATGAGCAATCCGGAAGAAGTTTGGCTTCTATAGAAGTTCGATCGAAGGAGAAGTCTGAAAAGAGTTTGGCTCTTAGGAAAGTCCGACTGAAGGAGAAGTTTGAGAGGAGTCCGGCTCCTAGAGAAGTCCGACTCCTGAAAAGTTTGGTAGAAATTCGACCGTTGGGGGAGTTCGATTGGAGCTCGACCGCTGAGAAGTTCGATCGGCTGAAGGAATTAGGCTGAGACTCGACCGCTGAGAAGTTTGATCGACTGAAGAAATTCGACTGGAGCTCGATCGCTAGAGAGTTCGACCGACTGAAGGAGTTTCGCTGGGGCTCGGCTGCTAGAAAGTTCGGCCGACTGAAGGAGTTCGATTAAGGTTCGACCGCTGAAGCTCTTCTATGATTACCGATTGCATTGGGCTAAGCATCAAGTTGGACTTCGACAGGAGCAAAATTTATCCCTAATAATTATTATATTATTAATTATTATTATATCAAATTATATTTTTATAATATAATAATACCATAATAGATTATATTATATATTTATAATATATCATAATATTAATTTATTATTATATTATATTATATTTATAGTATAATAATATAATATAATATGATATAAGATATAATTATGAGATTTGTTAGTGGCATTTTAGTCATTAAGAAAAAAATTCATTAAATCAAAATAGTTTTCCAACATTAGCTAAAAAATATTTTTAGGAAAGCTTCAAAATAAAACATTTTTCAAATAGACCTTTCAGCCTTCTGGCAAAGCTAAAATAGTTTTCTAATTTTTTATTAAACATCACTATACTATCCAAAAATATTTTTGGAGGGTCAGAAAATGCTTTCCGACACTTCAGAAGCCTAGCCAAATAGGCCTAACATGTGTGAAAAGAAGTGTTTAAGAGTGTTGTGATCTCATTGCACCATTTAATACGTACAAGATTTCAATTTCACCTAGCCCGTATGATATACAAAATATATCTTTTTATTTTAAAATATAATATTTAATATTATTTTATTAATTACATAATTATTTAAATTTTTTAATATTTTTTTTCATTCTAAGAGGTTCCAACTAGATGGGAGCTTGGAGCGGTCGAACAGGGAAGCTTAAACAATAGTTGGAAAAACATGATGGATGAAGCTATGTGTTGACAATATATAATGGATAAAGATTGTAACTTTCATTTTAATATATAAAATAATATATATAAATATTAAAAAAATACTATTTTAAGAGATCTGAGTGGTTCATGAAGAAACTTGATTTGTTTGAGATGGTGCTAAACACGCTGACTTAATTGTACCTCGGTCGCATATACATGGTTGGTTCCCTATGGCCTTCATCAAATTTGTATGGCCGTAGATGCTAAAGTGGTGCAAAATAAGGGCATATTTGATTCGCAATCAAAATTGAAATCAAAATAAATTAGAATAAAAATAAAAATGGTCACAGACATTTTTAATTTATTATCTAAATCAAAATCAGAGTAGAATTTAAATACTAGAAGAAAATAGAGATTGAATTTGAAGAATTGAGATACTTTCGTTCTCTAGTGAAATCGGAATAGAAATGGGGCTCTTCTCCTGCTCGACTAAATGATAAGACTTGAAGTTATTCGTTCTCATTCTAGCGTTCAATTATCTCTCACCAAATGCATCCTAATATCCTCCTATTTCTAACAGGCTGTTGGGGCACATAAAGCCCGTTGTCAAGACTTCTCCCTCCATCTCGTCTAAAATGAGCGAGGTTTTCGACTTTACTCGCATTAGGACGAGGTTTTCCTCCTATTTCTAACAGACTATAGGGGTACATAAGGACCGTTGTCAGAGCCTCTTTCCTCATTTTGTCTAAAATGAACGATTCTCCTCCTATTCCTAATGGGCTGTAGGGGCGTATAAGGGCCATTATCAGGACCTCTTTCCTCATCTCGTCTAAAATGAACGAGGCCTTCGACTTTGCTTGCATTAGGATGAGGTTCTCCTCCTGTTTCTAATGGACTGTGGGGGCACATAAGGGCCATTGTCAAGGCCTCTCCCCCCATCTCGTCTAAAATGAATGGAGGCCTTCGACTTTGCTCGCATTAGGATGAGGTTCTCCTCCTGTTCTTAATAGGCTATGGAGGCACATAAGGGCCATTGTCAGGGCCTCTCCCCCTCTCATTTAAAATAAATGAGGCCTTCGACTTTGCTCACGTTAGGATGAGGTTTTCCTCCTATTCCTAATGGGCTGGCGGGGGCACATAAGGGCCGTTGTCAGGGTCTCTCCTCCCATCTCATCTAAAATGAATGAGGTCTTCAACTTTGCTCACGTTAGGATGAGGTTCTCCTTCTGTTCCTAATAGGCTGTGGGAGCACATAAGGATCATTGTCAGGGCCTCTCTCCCATCTCGTCTAAAATGAACGAGGCCTTCAACTTGCTCATGTTAGGACGAGATTCTCTTCCTATTTCTAACATGGCCACTATTGATTGCTTCTTTTCGATAGTACATTCTCAGATTCTTTGAGTTTAAAGGTCGTGGGAGCATTGTTCCTCCAAGTTTCTTCAGATAATATGTCCTGGACCGGACAACCTCCTCTATTTCATATGAGCCTTTCCAATTTGGGGCAAGCTTTTTCTAGCTCTAAGATTGAGAGATGGTGACTCGTCGAAGTACTAGGCCTCCTAGAGATAGCATCGATGATGTCGGAAGGCGGCCAATCTCCTTGCTGTTCCTCCCTTATTAGTGATTCTAGCTGCGGTAGCGCCATTGACTTGCTTTACGTCGACGTCTGTAGAGCATTGAGAGGGGCGTAGTTGTGAAACCTTCTAGGAGGGACTTCTTTGCACCCTTCCATCGAGACTTTCTTGACGACGAGCTCGAGGAGGAGTTCGAGCTCGCTTGCGCTCGGAGGGAGTCCGTGAGCATGGTCGAGCTTCATTCGATCCTCCTATAAAATCTTCTAGGAGAGAACTTCGTGCCCTTTTGTCAGGGCTTCTTTGATGACGAGCTCGAGGGGGAGTTCGGCCTTGCTTGCGCTCGGAGGGAGTCCATGAGAATGATCGAACTTTATTCTGCCCTCCTTAGAAACCTCCTAGGGAAGAACCTCGTGCCCTTTTATCGAAGCTTCTTTAATGACGAGCTCGAGGGGGAGTTCAGCTTCGCTTGCACTCGAAAAGAGTCCATGAGCACGGTCGAACTTCATTCCCCCCTCCTGTGAAATCTCCTAGGGAGAGAACCTCGTGCCCTTTTGTTGGGACTTCTTTGATGATGAGCTCGAGGAGGAGTTTGGCCTTATTTATGCTGGAGGGGAGTCCGTGAGCACGGTCGAACTTCATTTCGTCCTCCTGTGAAACCTCCTGGGGGGTAACTTTTGCTCTCTATTTCTCTTTCGAAAGAGAATCATGATCCGAACGCAAATCCTCTGCTCTCTGTTTCTCCTTCCTAAGGGCGACGGGTATGCTAGGCCAAATGCTCTTTCTTAAGGTCGGTTCCTGGCATCCTGATGGTAGATTTTCTGATAGAATCGCCATCGAAGGCTGCCGCATGTTTTGCACTATTTCGATGAGATTCTGAATCCGCTGCATCAGTAGGTTAAACTACTCTAGATCTATCATGGTCGCCGATGGAGGTGGCGGTTGAAGCACCGACGATGGAGCAGGAACAGATTGATTTGACTCAAACCTTGAAAGAGAAGCTCGGCAGGATCGACTGAGCACTCCTTTAAGAACAAGGGTACCTCAAAGATAGAGGCCCTTCCTCTAGCGCCAATTCTATTGGTGCAGAATCTGATCGACGTCGGGATGAGCTGGAGTGGAGGAGGATGAGGTCTCCATCGGTGACCTACAAAATAAAATCCTGTCTGGAGTCGGTGGTGGTGGCTCCGGTAGGATCCTCCGATGATCAAGTCAGCTCTTCTGACCAACAGAAATGAAGTGCTCAGGAGAGAGTTCGGCAGAATTTTTGGGAAGAAGAAGAGAGCTTAGAGCTTAGAGAAAATATATCTGAAGGATTTCTTTTTATAGACAGAGCTTGATTAATGGTAACGGCCATACCATCTGATAGCGGGCCGCTCGAGGCCGCATGGGGTTCGATATGGAGAGGAAGATGTCGTCAGGATGATAGTGACAGCCATACCGTCCAGTGGTGGATCGCTCGAGGCTCGATGGAGTCTATCATGGAGGGAGGCACCGCCTGTAGCATCGTCTGTAGTAGACTGATGGCGATCGTTCGTCGAGATTTAATAGCCGTAGCTCGGAGGATGCAGATCATGGGTTGGTGGAGAACTCCAATATATATTAATTTTAGTGGAGTTCGGACTTCTGAAGGAAATATGTTTGGAGGAGATTATCCAAAAGTAATCCGTTGGAGAAATTCGATCGAAGAAGAAGTTCGGAAGGAGTTCGACTCCCGTAGGAGTCCGACTAAAGAAAAATTCTGAAAGAAGTTCGGCTCTTGGAGGAGTCTGATTGCAGGAGCAATCCGAAAGGAGTTCGGCTTTTATAGAAGTCCGATCGAAAGAGAAGTCTGGGAAGAGTCTGGCTTCTAGAGAAGTCTGACTGAACAAAAAGTCTGAGAGGAGTCCGGCTCCTAGAGAAGTCCAACTTCTGGGGAGTTCGGTAGAAATTCGACTGTTGGAAAAGTTCGATTGGGGCTCGATCGCTGAGAAGTTCAGCCGGCTGAAGGGATTAGGCTGAGACTTGACCACTGAGAAGTTCAACCAACTAAAGGGATTCGACTGGAGCTCGACCGTTGGGGAGTTCGATCGGCTGAAGGGATTTCGCTGGAGCTCGGCTGCTGGAAAGTTCGACCGACTGAAGGAGTTCGGCTAAGATTCGACCACTGAAGCTCTTCTGTGATTACCGGTTGCATTGGACTAACCATCAGGCTGGACTTCGATAGGAGCAGAATTTATCCCCAATAATTATTATATTATTAATTATTATTATATCAAATTATATTTTTATAATATAATAATACTATAATATATTATATTATATATTTATAATATATCATAATATTAATTTATTAGTATATTATATTATATTTATAGTATAATAATATAATATGATATGATATAAGATATAATTATGAGATTTGTTAGTGGCATTTTAGTCATTAAAAAAAAATTTATTAAATCAAAATAGTTTTCCAACATTAGCTAAAAAGCATTTTTAGGAAAGCTTCGAAATAAAACTTTTTTCAAATAAACCTTTCAGCTTTCTGGCAAAGCTAAAATACTTTCTTAATTTTTTATTAAACATCACTATACTATCCAAAAATATTTTTGGAGGGTCAGAAAATGCTTTCTGACACTTCAAAAGCATAGGCAAATAGGCCTAACATGTGTGAAAAGAAGTGTTTAAGAGTGTTGTGATCTCATTGCACCATTTAATACGTGCAAGATTTCAATTTCACCTAGCTTGCATGGTATACAAAATATATCTTTTTATTTTAAAATATAATATTTAATATTATTTTATTAATTACATAATTATTTAAATTTTTTAATATTTTTTTTCATTCTAAGAGGTCCCAACTAGGTGGGAGTTTGGAGCGGTCGAATAGGAAAGCTTAAACAATAGTTGGAAAAACATGATGGATGATGGTTGACAACATATAATGGATAAAGATTGTAACTTTTATTTTAATATATATAAATATTAAAAAATATTATTTTAAGAGATCTGAGCGATTCATGAAGAAACTTGATTTGTTTGAGATGGTGCTAAACACGCTGACTTAATTATACCTCGATCGCATATATGTGGTTGGTTTCCTATGGCCTTCATCAAATTTGTGTGGCTGTAGATGCTAAAGTGGTGCAAAATAAAGGGCACATTTGATTCGTAGTTAAAATTAAAATTAAAATTAAAATAAATTAGAATAAAAATAAAAGTGATCATAGATATTTTTAATTTATTATCTAAACCAAAATCAACATAGAATTTGAATACTAAAAAAAATTAAATATTAAATTTAGAGAATTAAAATATTTTTATTTTTTTATAAAATTAGAATAGAAATGGAACTCTCCTGATCGACTAAATGATAAGACTTGAAGTTATTCGTTCCCATTCTAACGTTGAATTATCTCTCACCAAATACACCCTAATATCTAATACTTTCTCTGCTAATCTTGTGTGGCAGCCTTCTATGATCTTGCTCATCTTTTTGGTATTCATCGAACAAATAAATCACACACAAAACCCGCAAGGCCCACCCTCCACTTCCTCCTCTTCATTTTGTCATCTCACGTGGGCGGCAGCCAATGTAAGATGGTACACGGTGGATCCCCCAAGGATTTTGACTAATTGGCATTCTGAAAACTACTCATGGGGTAGGGAGGGGCATGGAGGAAAACGTGTTGCTAAGTGCCAAAGGCCCAATAGCTTCTGATGCTAGATTCACCAAAGATTTGTCAGTCTCTTTAGGTTAATACCTAATTGTTTGATACTTTAATCTATTACACTTTACACTTGATTTGACTTTTAACTCGTTTTATGGTTCATCTGATGGAAAAACGTGTCTAAATTTGCTGAAGTAACAATCGCAAATGCTTGGAAAAGAAGGGGGAGGGGATGGGATAAAGCTGAGTTTCACATGCTATAAATATAAAAATGGTCGTAATGATGGAGATGTTAGGTCAAAACCCATGTTTTATCCAAGATTCTAAAATTCAATAAGTGGCTTACAAAGGGAACATAAAAAAAAAAAATGGTATGATAGGATGCATTCCGCTTTCTATTTTCTAGAGAAGATCCTCTACTAAATGAATTGGAAAATCACGCATCGAAAAGAAAAGAATTGGAAAACTCCTATTAGAACTTCAGCAATGAATATTTTCCATTAATTAATCAACAATGAATGACTGAATGGATACATATGGTGAGACGACTCTAGATTTCATGCCATGCTCCATTCGATTATTTGCTTGATCACTACCCACACAATGGGTGGTTGAATTGGATTTTTTTTTTTTCTTTGTTTTTTTTTGGAAAGGGATAGCTTCATCTATTGTCATTAAGAGGATGGACAGATTTACAAATGCTTTGGAAAGGAGAAAAAAGAGTTACATTTCGAGGACCGGGATTAAAAATTTGTATGGCAGATTATATACTAGGTACAAACAAAGTTCTCCAATTACATGCGCATCAACCAAACACATACTTGAGTGTCCAAATAGAGTTGTTTAAATTTCAGAAAGGCCAATGCATATGGTTACATCCTAAATCATTCTATAAATATAAAATAATATAGAGTACAGTGCAATCAAACCGATGAAACTGTAAAATCGATCCGAACTGCTAATTTTGGTTCAATCTGTATCATTCTTTTTCTTATGCAGTTTAATTTCAATTTAAAAATTTTAAAAATTAAAAAAATCGATTTCATTTTAATTTAAATTTTTTTTATAAAAAAATCAATTTAAATCGAACCAACTCATGAATATATGTGTGTGTGCATGATAAAGCGGTTCACTAATCAAATATTTCAGTTCCCTTTATATTTTTCTATATTATGCCTTAGCCATCCTAAAGCCCTTGCATGTCCAAATTTTCCGTTATGTCCGTGTCTCCCCTCTCTTTTCACTCTGGGTTTAGCTCTAACGGCTTGTGCCTCCACTCTCCTCTCACTCCAACTTTAGCTCATGCCTTCCTCTTCTCTCACTCTGGCTACGGCTCATGCCTATCCCCTTAAACCCCTGTCCTTCTACTCTAGCTCTGCTTATTCCGACTCCACCTTTCTACTGCATAAGGTCACCGTTCGTATCCCCAATAAGCTGCCATCTTGCCTATTTAATATGATTAGGATTTAATATAAATTACAACTCATTTAGCCCATCCCATAAGTTGCCCTAATGACAAAAGCCAAATGTCCCACGACATGATAAATCGAATCAAATTGAACCCATTTTTTTTGAATTGGTTTGAATTGATTTTTCTTTGCCGTCAGTTCGATTTCAATTTCAATTTTAGAAAACCGATTCAACTCAATCCAATTTGAAAATTGACCTCAAACTAATCCGAACCGATCCATGCATAACCCTGACATAGTGCCTTGGCATACCTATCAACATATATGATGTTTTAAATCAAAAAGAAGGTATCATAGCTTGGGAATAAATTCTAACCTTTTCTAGACCACAGTATTATAGTCCGATAGATCGTACCTAGAGCAACGTCTAAGTATAATTTTTAGTTAAATCAGATCTACCATCGAGCTTATAGACCAATCCAACTATAAAGCAATGTGCATAAACATGCAGGTGTCGCATGTTTTTTCTTTCTCTCGTTCTTTCTGTGTGTTGCTTACGGTTGGACCGATCCACCAGCTCAATATGGACCTGATCTAACCAATAACCACTCGTCTCCTAGTACTTTCAATCAGTTACTCGTCGCTCTAGGCATATCTAAATGCAAGTGTTTCTATAACCATGTACTGATGTTGTCAAATGGATTGTTGCTTTTATCTTAAACATAAAAAATCACAGTGAGCGGCCTTAAGATCCGGTTGTCAAAGTTAGATGCACGAACCCTTTAATTTTTTGGGTGGTGAGATATATACATGAATCTGAACCCTCTGTATTGACTGCGATAAACTAGATACTAAAAAGCAAAAAAAACAAAAAAAACAATTAATTGATGCTTGGTGGTGCTTGCTTGTTTCGCATATAATGATCCTCCTGCCACGTAGCATGAAAGGAATAGGGTAACTTATCAAGCTTCTTTTAGGGCACACAGGATCATATTTAAAGTAGGTGAGCTCAAACATCGGCTCAGGCAAACTAACAAGCTCCCCATAGCATCAAATTTTAAGAAGAAAGTTATAAAATATATAGTGACTATTATAATAAATTTGGAGGCCTCCTATCTTTAAATGAAGTTTGGAACCTCTATACCATTGCTGTTTTTATATTTTTCTCTCTACAAAATTAGTAAAATCCCATTTGGTCGAGATTGATGCGCGCTTTTCCTTGTTTATTTATTTGTTTGTTTCTGAAAGTAACAAAGAGTCCAGCTACAAAGTGAATCTAGGTTCCTGAATGATCTTGGTAAAAGATGCATCCGGGGCACTGCTTTAATTTTCCTTATACGATGCATTGATGTTTATATTAGTTTGATGTCCAAATATTTGCTACGAGATGAGACTAAAACAGATGAGACTTTATGGGAGCAAATTGAGAAAAAAAGTTGATGATCCAGTAACAAGTATTTATGACTCTGATAGAAATCACTTAAACTGGAATTGGAATGAAATAATCAATATTTTTCAATGAAACATTACCTCCCCTTCTAGTTGCAGAAGATATGGAGATTATCTTTTCTTCTAAGATCGAGTAAGATCTAGACGTTTTCCATTGGTGATATTAAAATCAACAAAATTATAAACCAACAAAGAGAAAAGGGTCCATAAACAAGAACGCACCTTCTCTTTCTCTCTCTCTCTAGAGCCAGCCTTCTTTTCTCTTCCTTCCCTGCGAACTCTGCTCCTAACTCAAAGAATCGTTTCCTTCGGCCAACCTTTATATCCATTCCCGGCAACTGACTTAGCAACACGTGTCCCGGACGGAGTTCACATCTGAAAGGACGATGTTTCCCGTTAGAGCAGGGCATCTGGATGGTGAATCACAACCGTCTGATTGTGATCGAGCGGCTTCTAATAGACCTTAGAGCGCACGAATCGCGTACTTCGGTGATCCCCCCGACATCGGATGCATGGGTCGTTGGGCAATCATATCATATAGACGGAGTCGTAATTTACGGACGCCACCCATCATTGAATTAGTTTAATCAAGATTAAAGCAGGGTAGATAATTACGTGTGGCAGCTTAAATTTGCGGTGGAGGACCGTGATAACTGCTACCACACTCAACTTCTCATATTAAGTTTCATGCAGGATCCTCTATCATGCAAAGCTACAATGCGGATCCTCCACGGTACATAGTTTGCATTATAAAATGTTGTACGGTGGGTAATCGATATCTTTCATCAAAAGATGGATGGATGGCTTATGCAAACACAATGCTATTGATGGCTATCTATTTTTTTGATGACGATCATTAAATATTGCATGGCACTCTATAGAGGATCTTAGATCAATCTTCTGCATGGTAAGCTTGCAAAGGACTCGAAGCAAGCTTATGGGTCATATGGTTGTGAGATCCCTGCCATCAATATATCTCTATTCTGAGATAGATATTTTAAAGAAAAGTGTTGGCATTAGCAATTAATTTGCATACTTGGCAGTGCATCCGAAACGATGTTACATCTCCTGATACAGCTGTTCATGAAGCTGCCGTAAGACTAATGCGAAGGTTGACAAAAAATTGCTTTTATACAAATGTTTTTTAATACTCTGATTAAGGTAGGTTAGTGATTAGATCTAGAATATGTGTGGTTGTCCTTTTGTTGGTTACCAGGTGGAAGCATGCAATGGATTTCAATCAGTGAAAATAATAAGCGTGAGGAGTTGGTCAATCTTCACATGGGAGGTTGGAAATTTTGTATTCATGATAGAGATTAGGTGCAACCACGATGATATTAGCAAAAATATTACTAACCCTAACTTCCAAAGTATTAATAAGACCATTGTCGGTGGGCTGGTTTGCAAAAGTTCGGTGCAAAATTATCTTGTTCCATTAGTTAAATGAGTTAAACATGAGCTACAATTTTGCACTCAAAAAATAAATAAACCAAAGGCAAGATAAGTACATCAAAACCAAACATGCATTCCTCTTCCGTCCTCCTCTCTCTCTCTCTCTCTCTCTCCAAGAGCCTTTTGCTTATGTACCTTCATTTTCTCATTTTTGTCTTCTGTTCTTGACTATGTTCTCCTCAAGATGATTACAAACTCTTACCCTAACCAAGTTAGTTACTCCCAAGTGAGCTTGAGCTGGCATGGCAATAAATGAGCAAATTTCGAGGTAGAACTAAGCAACTCAAAACAAGCTCAAGTTAGCCATTTATATTTGAAGATGCGATGAAATTAATCTTATCTTGGTGCCTACCAATGAGATTCTAAAGAAAACAATAGCTACCATCGATCCGATCACAAGACAGATTAATGAAATCAAAAAAAAAAAAAGATTACGCATTCATGACGATGATGATTTGATTCTTGATGCCAACGTAATCGCTTTCTTAGGATTAAAGTATTGGAGATCATTATTGGATGCCGACCGGCAAACTATTGGCATTTCATAGGTCATAAAACCAGGTAGCTTACAAGCTGTTAAGTATTCGTCGCTATCAGTGCATAAGAAACATATTCACCTATATGGCACCTATCCTGATTCCTTGTTCACATGTACTCTTTGACATTGCTACTTATATAAATATTTTTAAACATTCCAATCTAAGTGTAAATGGTCTAAATTTTGAGGGATGTCACTGTATTTTTTTCTAATAGTTATTGATGACTATTTGGCCTTTGAGAAGCTCTTGGAGCTGCAGTTGGTTCCAAGAACCCTAAGAATTATTGATGACTAATTGGCCTTCCGAGTATGAGAGAGACCTGGGACCCCATGGGAGCCTTTGATGGCAAGGTCATTATGACCATCTTGGAATCCTCCAAAATTAGAGAGATAGGAAGTAGACATGACCGAGGTAGAATATAGCGGCTGGTAGTGGCCGTTCTGGAGGTCCTCCATCCTGTGACGTTCTAACAGCTAACGGATTATTTGATTGGTGTTCCCCTCAATTTTTACTTTACATTTAAAGAAATTCATATTTTTTAATTTATGGATCCATACCAGTTAAATATTGTTTTCTATTCGGTGAAAAATTCCTGAGTAAATAATGCATCGATTTTCGTCCCATTCTCTGTTGTATTCTACTAAGATGGCAAACAAAAACCCATTACCACCTGCCAAAAAAATAAAATCACTGCAATAATTTATTACAAAATAAATTCCGAATTAGCTAAACTATAAAATATGGTGGCTTTTATAATATGATACAGAGAGGGGTTTTGTAAACGGTTCTTAATTTGGTAACATGGGCTCTACTGAAACCTTACCTACAACCAAGCTATGTGGCAATTATCGGTCTCGTGTTTATAAAAACTCATCCATTTTAGCAGAAGCAGCCGATTTCATGCGAAGAAAGATTTTCACCAAAATTATCCGACCAATTAAAACATATCCAAGATCGTTGTACTGAAAATTTTACAGAGTGATATCCCCCTTCTTAATTTCTACATATATACATGTGCTTTAAGTGGGAAATTTGGCCGAGGAAGCAGAAGGTTAACTCATAAGTTAAAAATCGCCCCACCATTTTGTTACTTAGGCTTCTCCAAGGTTTGAAAATTTTTATATTTTCAGGACAAACCAGGCCTTTGAAAATTTTTATGTTACTCGATCAATCACCATGCAATTTCCATATAAGGCTGGTGAGGCAAGGGTGAGATGGCTGGTGATCTCTAGGACTTTTGATTTGAAACAATGCCGAGGTTAAAAGCTTGCAACATTACCCAACTAATTTGATGGATGATATAGTGGATTGAAATTTTAAGAGCAGCTATCTCTCACCTTTTTCTCTTTGGGGTGAACTGCTAGCCAATGATTTGACGGTTTCCATTTTCCAATTAGCATATTCTTTGCAAAAGTAAGGTAGAATGCTTCAACAGATTGTGTTCGTAGATGATAAAATGCAATCTATTTTTTATTCCTTTTTCATATTGTTTCTGATTTAACCTCTCTTATTAAGACGATCGCATCCTATTAGACACCTAGAATATTTGGATCTGGCAGCATGAAGGAAAATGATCGAAGCTTCTTTTGACTTACTATTATCTGATCTAAGAATCTCCGATGGAACCAAGCTAGTGTTGGCCAACCAGATGGGGTTCGTCATTAGAGGTTGTGACATCCTACCTTACCCACAGTGCCATGCTTGACGTATCATAGCCTATTGATATAGTGGATGTTTTGTCTACCCTCGATAACAATTTAAGTTGGGCCACGTAGATCTCATCCATCGTGGATATGAGCGAATTGAAAAGACAATCACGTCGACTCAAGATTTGTGATAGCATCACAGCCTCAAATTTAAGATGACTACATGTGCCAAGCTGTTAAGCATTATCATGGTCATTGGGACCTTTAGATAAGTCATTTGACAACTCTCACACTCATTTCCTTTCTCTCTTCAGTATTCTCTAGATTCCGGCTAACTTGAGCAGGCACCCGAAAACTTTGATAAGAGAAGACCGATCTCATCATTACCTTGGCCTTACCAATCTCAGCCCAACTTTAGAGTTCGGCAGCTGCATATTCGCAACCAATAAGATTATGTGAAATTTATATATAGCAATGCTTCTTTCTGTTGATCGGCCACTAAATCACATGCACGACATGTGACGGTGTAATTAAAGTATCAAGCAAAACATAATATCTATTTTGGGTAAAAACCAAAAAGAAAGAAAGAAAGAAGCTTAACACGCACAATATCCAATATTTGCACCATATGAGTCCAGAAAAGGAAAAGAGCCACGCCAAATCCTTTAAACGGGCCAACCCACCAGCGAAACTTTAGATTAGTTGGGCCAGGCATCAGGTTGTTGGCTCTACGGAAATATTTGGTAATGCCTGGTCCACGCCCACCCCGTGAGGGTACAGGCTTGACCCTAACCAATTCCGCTCGTTCTATAAGCGGTTCCCCACAATCTCACAACAAGCTGAGGCACGTCATGGATATTTAGGATATGCAACTACGTCGCAACCCTTTTCCTCAAAAACTACGTCTACAGTTTGACTCAGCCCACCTAACGTCAAATGAAACCCAAATTACAGGCTAAATCGACCACAATGTCAGGAACTGATGCGGAATCAACTCAAGGCCTATGCGTTGTTGCCAGATTATATTATACTACTTGTACTGGAAACATTTTGTGCAAGCAGAACCGTGGAAGGTAGGGATTAGGGGGGAGAGTACCAGGCATTACTGGTTCGCATGCACGAGATCTACCTGAGATCTTTTCTCGTCCAAAAGTTTAATTAAGTAGCCATTGAAGGAAATGAATGAGGTCACGTTGCATGACATCAGTCTGCATTAAGATCATTAAAATTCCTGGAACGAGTTTTCCAAATAATAGTACTAAATGTTTCAGCCAAGTAATTCATGGAGGGTGACCGTGATACATGAATGTGACCCATAATTTCTAGCTCATTAGGCTTCCTGAGTAATTCTTTTTACACCATATACGATATAGAAAAATTAATAATAATAAATAATTTTATTAAAATATATATCATCATTTTTTAAAATGCATCTAATATTCTACGGTGCTCAAAATTTTGGATGATGAAAATATTTTTTTTCTAAAATTATGACATTCCGTCACATCTTATAAAAAATCTATATTTTTTCTAAGATATCATAATTTTTATAAATGGGTGTCATAATAAAAATTATGACATATCTTCACAAAAATTATGATACCACTTCACAAAAATTATGACACCTTGCAATATAGCATTTTATTCAGAATGTCATAATTTTTATGAATGTATATAATTTTTATATAAGGATGTCATAATACGGTATGAAGGATCGAAAAAAAAAAAAAAAAATGTATGAAAATAGTATTATGACATCTCTATATAAAAATTATGATATCCTAAATAAAATACTATATTTTCTACTGGATGCCATTATTTTTATGAATATATATCATAATTTTTAGAAAAAAAGATTTTCATCATTTAAAATTTTTAACGCTGCGGAATATTAAATATATGTTGAAAAGTGTGGCTACGTGTTTCAATAAAATTATTTAGTGAACTCTACGTTATTTTTTTTACACCGTATATAGTGTAGAAAATATTACCCTAGAAATACAAAAAAGAAGCGATTTGAATCTCTTTCGAAGAAAACAAAATCATTTTTTTACACCATATATAGTGTAAAAAATATTACCCTAGAAATACAAAAAAGAAGCGATTTGAATCTCTTTCGAAGAAAACAAAATCATTTTTATGATGCAAATTTCTGATGCCATGATGCTGCGCTCCCAAAGAAATTCTTGTGTTCTACCATTAGACAAGAACCTCAGCTTGGCATCTCACTTTCTCTCCTTACGTAAACACACCTCTTCATATTCCTAGTTCCTACCTCGAAGAACAAAAGCATGTAAGCCGATCACTAACTTTCATACGGGACATATACTATTGTAATAGGATAATGTTAGTATAGGATCTGATATGAGATAATAAATATATATTAGAAATATACAATAAAATTTATTTTTCATAAAAATTGATTATAATTTAATTGGACTAAAAATCAAATAATATTATAAAATCAATAGTAAATTAATCTAGAAGTTAGAGAAGGTATGCTATTTTAAGATGATTTCCAACGGCACGTGCAAGCCAGGTGTGAGGTTCATTTCAAAAGCTCACAAAGTTTGAGAGCAGGATTTTCAAAATAAACCTCTTTTTATATTTTTTTCTTTTCAGTATAGGACTAAACAACTCAAAGCTTAGATGTTTAGTTGGAATTGATTGAAAGAAATTTTTAACTTTGCAATTTCCTGCAAACACCAACAATTTGGACCTATGATTTTGATAAATATTGAAATAACAATGCCTCACCATCAATTGGCATTCGTTGTCGATGCCTAACAAACACATTGGTGACCAAGTCGAATCGAATGCAAGGGTCACGGGCACTACCCTCCTTTTTGATTATTTAGTTCCTAGTGGAGGGAGGGAAGAAAAATGATTTTATTATTCCATATATCGGGATCTGTTATCATTTATTATAAATAAAAAATAAAAAATAAAAATAAAATATAATCAAATACATAGACTCGATCAAGATGTATCTTCATGGAGCATGCAAAGGCTTCATTATAAAAGAAAAAAAAATTTACGACAGAAGATCATACTCTTCACCATCGTACATCAATCCTCTCTCTCAACAAAAAGCACTACCTCATAAAGTTCTCTCTCTAGAAAATTTTCTAAAATAATCACTATTTGCTGCTTGACAATCTGTCTAAAACTCCTGCTTCTACTTTCTATCGATGTTCTTTAGGATCTGCTACCTGCTACTTAGATCTCTGCCATTATACCTACTATCGTCTATCTATAGGATCTTTTAAAGGCCTCAAATGCAACATAATTTGAGTTTAAAATGAGAACCGACTCCGATTGCAAATCTATATAAATCTCTATTGGGGATAAACCCCGCTCTTGCCGAAGTCCAGTTCGATGCTCAGTTTGATGCAACCAGTAGCCACGGAAGAGCTTCAGCGGACGGATCTTAGTCAAACTCCTTCAGCCGGTCGAACTCCTCAGCGGCCGAACTTTTTCGGACTTCCAGCGGTCGGACCTTAGCCGAACCCCTTCATCCGGGCGAACTCCTCAATGGCCGAGCTCCTGCGGGAGCCGAACTCTCTCTAAGCTTTTCCTTCGGTCGGACTTCTTCAGGAGCCGGACTCCTCTCAGACATCTCCCTCGACCGACCGGACTCCTCAGCGGTCAAGCTCCTACGAGAACCGAACTCCCTCCAAGCTTTCCCTTTGACCAAACTTCTTTCGAGCTTTTCCTCGACCAAACTCATTCAGAAGTCGAACTCCTCTGAAATTGATACGTACCGAAGTCCATCGATCAATGCCTGCTTTCTCAGAGCCACGGCTATTAAATCTGGACGAACTGTCGCCATCAGTCTGCCACAGGCGATGCGATCGGACGATATGGCCACCACTACTGACGATACCACTCTCTCCGTAACCAGCCCCATGCGACCTACGATCTGTCAGTATGGCTGTCACTATCCGTCTGACGATGCCTTCCTCTCCGTACCGAGCTTCATGCGGCCCCAAGCGGCCCACGGTTGGACGATATGGCCGTCACCATCAATCAAGCTCCGCCTATAAAAAGGATCCTCCAGATACGCTAAGCTCTAAGCTCTCCTCTCCTCCTTTAAACTCTACCGAACTCATTCCAGAGCACTCCATTTCTGTTGGCCAGAGTTGACTTGATCGTCGGAGGGTCCTGCCGGAGCCACCCCCCCATTGACTCCGGATGGTACTTTATTTTGCAGGTCCTGACGGTGACCTCGTCCACCTCCACTCCAGCTGATTTCGGCGACGACCAAATTCTGCGTCAACAAATTGGCGCAAGAAGGAGGGCCCGAACCTTCGAGGTTCCCTTGTTCTTAAAGGAGTGCTCGGTGATGATTTCTCTCTTCCCTCTCCGGAGATCTCTCTTCTTCCTCTCTAGAGTCCTTTTTCGAAGAGAAAATACCTTCCAAGAGAGCTTCGACTTGGCGATCGACGGCCTCCGTGCTAGGTCCATCTGCTCCCATTTCAGCCCCGGCAGCCCAGGTTCCACCTGAAGCCACCATAGATGTGGAGCACTTCAACCTACTGATCCAGCAGGTTCGTGACCTCGCCAAGATGATGCAAGCCGCATGACAGCTTTCGATGGAGACTTTGCCAGCTAACCCACCATGAGGATGCCAGGAACCGGTCTTAAAGAAAGGCATTTGGCCTAACATACCAATCGTCCTTAAGAAGGAGAAACAGAGCAGAAGTTCTCCCCTAGAAGGCTTCACAGGAGGTGGAATAAAGTTCGACCGCGTTCACGACCTCCCAGCGCAAGCGAGGCCAAACTCCCCCTCGAGCTCGCCATCAAGGAAGCTCCGACGAAAGTTTCACAGGAGGGCAGAATAAAGTTCGGCATGAGCGAGGCCGCCGAACTCCCCCTCGAGCTCGTCATCAAGGAAGCCCCGATAAAGGGGCTTGAAGTTCTCCCGCAGAAGGTTTCACAAGAGGTGGAATGAAATTTGACCGCATTCACGACATCCCCAGTGTAAGCGAGGCTGAACTCTTCCTTGAACTCATCATTAAGGAAGCCCCGACGGAGGTTTCACAGGAGGGCGGAATGAAGTTTGGTATGAGCGAGGCCGCCAAACTCATCCTCGAGCTCGTCATCAAGAAAGCTCCAACAACGGGGCATGAAGTTCTCCCGCAGGTTTCATAAAAGGATGGAATGAAGTTCGGCCGCGCTTACGACCTCTCCAGCACAAGCGAGGTCGAACTCTCCCTCGAGCTCGCCATCAAGAAAGCTCCGATGAATGTTTCATAGGAGGGCGGAATAAAGTTCGACGTGAGCGAAGCCGCCGAACTCTCCCTCAAGCTCGTCATTAAGGAAGCTCCGACAAAGGGGCCTGAAGTTCTCCCATAGAAGGTTTTACAGAAGACAGAATGAAGTTCGACCGTATTCACGACATCTCTAGTGCAAGCGAGGCCGAACTCTCCTTCGAACTCGTCATCAAGGAAGCCCCGACAGAAGGGCGCGAAGAAGTCCTCCCTCAAAAGATTCCACGACTACGCTCTCCGCAACGCTCCTCGAATTCAAATTCTCACGGAAGTTAAGAACCAGCTATCAAGATCAGAAGCATTACGATCTTCCTCAAACAAGCACGATCGAAGCAAGTACCGCCTCTACCATCGCGAACACGGCCACGATACTGAGGAATGCATTCAGCTCCGAGACGAAATTGAAGAGCTCGTCAGAAAGGGCTGACTGGATAAATTTCTTCGACGCTAGCCTAAAGCAGGAGAAGATCGGCCAAGGGTGCTGTCGTAGCCAAAAACGACAAGGAGGTCGGCTGCCTCACGGCATCATCAACGTTATCCCTGGGAGGAGCTTGATACTTTAGCGATTCATCATCTTCCAGCATCAAATTCAAGAGAAGTCTGCTCCAAATTGAGAAGGCCAGTTATGAGATAGAGAAGGTCATCCGGTCCAGGACTTACTGCCCGAGGAAACTCGGAGGAACAACGCCCCCATGACCCTGAAATGGGGATGCGCTGTCAGTAATTTTTTCTTGATAAAATTCTTTCTTTTCAATAATATTATTTCTGGATGAAAAAACTATGTGATGATAGGAAAGAAGCAGTCAATAGTTGCCATGTTAGGAACAAGAGGAGAACCTCGTCCTAACACGAGTAGATCAAAGACCTTCAACCTCGGCAGCAGGAGATGAGATCTCCCCCGAGGCAATCTCGACCGCAGAAGATAAGATCTCCCCTGAGGGTTCGGGCCGATCTCGACTGTAGGAGATAAGATCTCCTCCGAGTGCTCACAACAATCTCGACCGTAGGAGATAAGATCTTTTCTGAGAGTCCGAACCAACCTCGACTGCAGGAGATAAGATCTCCCTCGAGACAAACTCGACTGTAGAAGATAAGATCTCTTCCGAGCATCCGCATCAACCTCGACCGCAAAAGATAAGATCTCCCTCGAGGCAACCTCGATCGCAGAAGATAAGATCTCTCTTGAGGGTTCGGGCCAACCTCGACTGCAGGAGATAAGATCTCCTCTGAGGCAACCGCGGTTGTAGGAGATAAAATTTTCCAAGCATCTACATCAACCTCGACCGCAGCAGATAAGATCTCCCCCGAGGCAACCTCGACCGTAGGAGATAAGATCTCTCCTAAGGGTCTGGGTCAACTCGGCTGTAGGAGATAAGATCTCCTCTGAAGCAACCTCGGCTGTAGAAGATAAGATCTCCTCCGAGTGTCCGCATCAACCTCGATCGTAGGAGATAAGATCTTCCCCGAGCATCCTCATCAATCTCGACCACAGGAGATAAGATCTCCCCCGAGGCAACCTCGATCGTAGAAGATAAGATCTTTCCTAAGGATCCGGGCCAACCTCGACTGCAGGAGATAAGATCTCTTCCGAGCGTCCGCATAAACCTCGACCGTAAGAGATAAGATCTTTCTCGAGGTAACCTCGACCGCAGGAGCTAAGATCTTCCCTGAGGGTCTGGACCAACCTCGGCTGCAGAAGATAAGATCTTTCCTAAGGCAAACTCGACTACAGGAGATAAGATCACCTCCGAGCGTCTACATCAACCTCGACCATAGGAGATAAGATCTCTTCCGAGGCAACCTCAGTCATAGGAGATAAGATCTCCCCTGAGGGTCTAGGCCAATCTCGGCTGTAGAAGATAAGATCTCTCCCGAGGTAAACTCGGCTGCAGGAGATAAAGATCTCCTCCGAGCGTCCACATCAACCTCGACCGTAGGAGATAAGATCTCCCCCGAGGCAACCTTGACCGTCGGAGATAAGATCTCCTCTGAGGGTCTGAGCCAACCTCGGCTGCAGGAGATAAGATCTCCTCCGAGACAACCGTGGTTGCAGGAGATAAGATCTCCTCCGAGTGTCCGCATCAATTTCGATCGTAGGAGATAAGATCTTTCCTAAGGCAACCTCGACCGTAGGAGATAGATCTCTCCTGAGGGTCCGAGCCAACCTCGGCTGCAGGAGATA
The DNA here is from genome assembly GCA_006176705.1 of Cocos nucifera. NCBI lineage: Eukaryota > Viridiplantae > Streptophyta > Magnoliopsida > Arecales > Arecaceae > Cocos > Cocos nucifera. The sequence goes on along the minus strand of QRFJ01000667.1, from coordinate 64,075 downwards.
AGATCTCCTCCGAGGCAACCTCAACTACAGGAGATAAGATTTCCTCCGAGTGCCTGCATCAACCTTAGCCGTAGGAGATAAGATCTTCCTCGAGGCAACCTCGGTCGTAGGAGATAAGATCTCCCCCGAGGCAACCTCGATCGTAGGAGATAAGATCTCTCCTAAGGATCTGGGCCAACCTCGACTGCAGAAGATAAGATCTCTTCCGAGGCAACCTCAGCTGCAGAAGATAAGATCTCCTCCGAGGCAACCTCGACTGCAGAAGATAAGATCTCCTTCGAGCACCCGCATCAACCTCGACCGTAGGAGATAAGATCTCTCCCGAGGCAACCTCGACCGTAGGAGATAAGAATCTCTCCTGAGGGTCCGGGCCAACTTTGATTGTAGGAGATAAGATCTCTTCTGAGGTAAACTCGGCTGCAGGAGATAAGATCTCCTCTGAGTGTCCGCATCAACCTCGACCGTAGGAGATAAGATTTTTTTCGAGGTAACCTCAACCGCAGGAGATAAGATCTCTCCTGAAGGTCTAGGCCAACCTCGACTGTAGGAGATAAGATCTCCCCCGAGGCAATCTCGGTTGCAAGAGATAAGATCTCTTCCGAGCGCCCGCATCAATCTCGACCGCAGGAGATAAGATCTCCTCCGAGGCAATCTCGATCGCAAGAGATAAGATCTCTCCTGAAGGTCTGGGCCAACCTCGACTGTAAGAGATAAAGATCTCTCCCAAGGCAACCATGGTTGCAGTAGATAAGATCTCTTCCGAGTGATCGGGATAACCTCAGCTAGAGATAAGATCTCTCTGAAGCACCCGAGCCAACCTCGGTTAGAGATAAGATCTCTTCCGAGCGATCGGAACAACCTCGGTCAAAGATAAGATCTCTTTCGAGCGCTCGAGCCAACCTCGGCTAGAGATAAGATCTCTCCCGAGTGACCATGATAACCTCGACTAGAGATAAGATGTCTCCCGAGCGCCCGAGCCAATCTCGACTAGAGATAAGATCTCTTTTCGAGCGTCCGAGCTAACCTCGGCTAGAGATAAGATATCTTCCAAACGATCGAGATAACCTCGACTAGAGATAAGATCTCTCCTGAGCACCCGAGCCAATCTCGACTAGAGATAAGATCTCTTTCGAGCGATCGTGACAACCTTAGCCAGAGATAAGATCTCTTCCGAGCGATCGGGATAACCTCAGCTAGAGATAAGATCTCTCCCGAGCGCCCGAGCTAACCTCGACTAGAGATAAGATCTCTTCCGAGCGATCGAAACGACCTCGACCAGAGATAAGATCTCTCCCGAGAGCCCGAGCCAACCTCGACTAGAGATAAGATCTCTTTCAAGCGACCATAATAACCTCGGCCAGAGATAAGATCTCTCTCGAGTGCCCCAGCCAACCTCGACTAGAGATAAGATCTCTCTCGAGTGCCCGAGCTAACCTCAACTAGAGATAAGATCTCTTCCTAGCGACTAGGACAACTTCGGCCAAAGATAATATCTCTTTCGAGTGCCCGAGCCAATCTCGGCTAAAGATAAGATCTCTCCCGAGCGACCACGATAACTTCGATTAGAGATAAGATCTCTTCCGAGCGCCCGAGCCAACCTCGGTTAGAGATAAGATCTCTCTCGAGCGATTGGGACAATCTCGACTAGATATAAGATCTCTTCCGAGCTCCCAAGCCAACCTCAACTAGAGATAAGATCTCTTCGAGCAACCGTGATAACCTCGGTCAGAGATGAGATCTCTTTCGAATGATCGGACAACCTCGGCTAGAGATAAGATCTCTCTCGAGCGTCCGAACTAACCTCGGCTAGATATAAGATCTCTCCCAAGCGGTCGGAATAATCTCGGCTAGAGATAAGATCTCTCTCGAGGCCTGAGCCAACTCGGCTAAAGATGAGATCTCTCCCAGGCGACCGGACAACTTCGGCTAGAGATAAGATCTCTTCCGAGCATCCAAGCTCAACCTCGACTAGGAGATAAGATCTCCTCCGAGCGACCGATCAACAACCTCGGCTCAGAGATAAGATCTCTTCCGAGCGACCAACCCCGAACAACCTCGGTAAGAGATAAGATCTCTTCCGATCGACCGAGCCAACCTCGACTAGAGATAAGATCTCTTCCAAGCGTCCATATTAATCTCGACTATAGGAGAGGAGATCTCTCCCGAGTCAGCCTCGACTGTTGGAGATAATATTGCCCCCAAGGAGCTCAACCTCCGACCTCGACCGTAGGAGATGAGATCTACTTTAACCTCGATGGGAGATGAGATCTCCCCCATGCTTCAACTTCAACATTAACTTTGGCTAGAGATGAGATCTCTTCCGAGCTTCAATCTGAATCAGCACGGAGCCCAGAAGAGGACTTCGGTAGTCGTCTTTTCTATACTCTCTTTTTTTGAGTTTCGAACTCGAAAGTGGGGAAAACTATTATTGGAGATAAGCCCCGCTCCTGCCGAAGTCCAATCCGATGCTCAGTTTGATGCAACCGATATCCATGGAAGAGCTTCAGTGGACGAATCTTAGTCGAACTCCTTCAGTTGATCGAACTCCTCAGCGATTGAGCTTTTTCGGACTCCCAGCGGTCGGGCCTTAGCCAAACTCCTTCATCCGGGCAAACTCCTCAGCAGCCGAGCTCCTGCAGGAGCCAAACTTCCTCCAAGCTTTTTCTTTGGTCGGACTTCTTCAGGAGCCGGACTCCTTCCAGACATCTCCCTCGGTCGACCGAACTCCTCAGTGGTCGAGCTCCTGCGGGGAGTCGAACTCCTTCCAAGCTTTTCCTCGGTCGAACTCCTCCAGGAGTCTGAACTCCTCTAGAATTGATACGTACCGAAGTCCATCGATCAATGTCTGCTTTCTCAGAGCCAGGGCTATTAAATCTGGACGAACTGTCGCCATCAGTCTGCCATAGGTGACGCAATCGGATGACATGGCCACCACTACTGGCGACACCACTCTCTCTGTAACCAGCCCCATGTGGCCTACGATCCATCAGTATGGCTGTCACTATTCGTCTGATGATGCCTTCCTCTCCGTACCGAGCTCCATGCATGAAGAAAAATCTTGATTTTTCGGATCAAATTCGTTCAGATCTGATCGGATCAAGAGATATATTTCAAAATTTTTTTTTTTGATCCAAATCAGATCTAAGATGTTTCAGATCTGATTTTTATTATTTTAATAATTAAAATAAATTTAAATAAATTAAATTAAATTAAATTTATCTTGATGTAGGGTAATCCTATTATCTATTGATGATCCTATAAGCAGCGGAAGGTTCTGGATCTAGCCATGCAAGTGCCTGACCTCTATCGATATCCATTCGGGCTGGATCTGGAGATCCTCTTCTTCTCTATCACATCTTTAAAAATTAGATCTAAATCTGATTTGGAGGATCTTCAAAATACCTTTCGAAGATCAGCAGTTGTCCTTTGCAGCAGCGTAGCCTTCTAGCTTTCTATCGCCTTTCTCTCATCTGAATTGCACCAACTTGGATCCCAAACTACTTTGGACGTGGAGAGGAGAGGGAGAAGATGGGTTTGGCATGGAGGAGGAGGAGAGAGGTAGCCTTGGGGCGTGGAGAATTCAATTGCTCTTTGAGTTGGGCACAGGGTCTTATTTATAGACTAAGCGTGATCCAACTCCTCTTCTTCCCAACCAATCACAATCCTTTGTGAAATCAGATCTAAATCTGATTGGTGGGAATAGAGTCCCTTGGATTCCTCCTTAGATGGTGCCTAAGACCAGTCAAACTTGGTTCTTAGGAGAAATCTAATCGAAATCCAAAAAGGAGATGGAGTCCCTGTCCAACAAGAACTCCTGGGCGCCTTTGGGCACATGTGCGCCCTCCTCCTTGCCAGGTTCTGGCATAGGGGGACAAGCCCCCACCAGCTCTCCAATAGGTGCGTGACATGTGGACAGAAGTCAAAGTGTCAATGGTCAATATTTGACCAGTCAAAGGTCAACTTTTGACCAAAGTCAAAGGACGAGAAATGGCAGGTGACCAAAAATGGTAGGTATTGTCTTACAAAATAAGACAACCCTTTTCTGACCTTGGACAGGCTCCAGTCAGACCAAGTGAAGGCCTCTGATTGAGCACAAACTCCTTTGGCTCAGTCAGGACAACTATTTATGATAGTAAAAGAAGAACGTTAGGTTCAATCGAGTGCTAGCACGATTTTCTTGAACCTAATTGAATCTCATTCAGATCAATTGAACTGGATTAGTTCAATTGATGATCACCAGATTCAAACCCTTGTTTGTGTGACCCAGTTAGGTTCAGTTCTGTATGGTAATGGGATATGTCATGATCTCTATCATCGACATCATCGAAACTCCTTTCGATGGATCAGAACTCTTCTGATTCGAACAGCTAGAATGATCGATCATCTAAATCATTCTAATTGCTCCCAAAATCCACCAGTGACACCTAGCAGTATATGGTGGCAACCCATCAGAGCTGAATGCGAACCTCTTGGTGCAGCTACCTGTGTGATTAAGTTCTTCTATCTTGAGCCCCGATCAGATTAGGGTTAAGGTGAACTCGTCAAACCCTAGTCTCTATCATATGATGTAATCATTCGATTCAAGTCCGATGTGAAAACCTAAATAGAAACTCTTTCTATTATTTCACTCTGCCATGGCCATGGGCTTCTGGACTTGATTCTCATGATTATCATAGGGCTGCTCCTCTACCACCGAGGTAGATAGATTCCATCTTGATGCAATCCAGTTCCTACAATGAACATGCTATAGCCAACATACACCTCAGGATTCCATATGGCTAGGAGATCCGAGTTAATGGTGTAGTCAAACTATAACACCCTCAAGGTGAACTGCCGATGCACCTCAGGTCAAAGAAACCAGACACACTACTGCAGCATCGAGTCAGTCATTGACGAGAAGGTAGACTTCCTAATGACTACTCGAGGTGGTCACGCTCAGTGCCCTCGTTCTCTAACGAGTATCCTGTACTCTCGCTCTGGTGTCTCCACACCGTAGACTCAAGACTCATCTACTAAAGAGAAGCGATTGTACACCAACCTTCCGGATCAATCACCATCCTCGTGATGATCCTATGGTCGGAAGCATTTTATGAGTTAATAATGATTATTCATGTCTTAAATTTTCAACTCTTGAAAATATGAATTATCATTACCATTAACTCAAAGGATGTATCACAGACACTAAATACACATATGTGATAGAAAATAATCCCATTTTATTGATAATAGTCAAAATTATAATTTTGCCCCTAGAAGTGTATTACAAGTGTCAGCCAATTCTGGCTTCTAGGGCACATATATCTAACAATCTCCCACTTATCCTAAAGCCAATTGGCTACAAGTCTAAGTCCCATCTTCTCAAGGTGGGCTTCGATCTTCTGCTGGCCCAACGGCTTTGTAAGTGGGTCTGCCACATTATCTGTGGAGTTGACTCTCTTGACCTCGACGTAACCCTTCTCGAGGTAATCGCGGATGAGGTGGTATCGCCACTCAATGTGCTTAGATTTTTGGTGAGACCTCGGCTCCTTAGCAAGGGCTATGGCACCATTATTGTCGCAGTATAGAGGAATGGCATCTGATGGCATTACTCCATTTCTATAGCAAACTTCTTATACCAGAATGCTTCCTTCGCAGCCTCTGATGCAGCGATATATTCTGCTTCCATGGTGAATCTGCTATCACGATTTGCTTGAAACTCTTCCAGCTTACAGCACCACCATTGCACACAAACAGACTCCCAGATGTCGACTTTCGATCATCTACATCGGACATGAAATCCGAGTCTGTGTATCCCTGGACTTGGAGTTCTCCGTTACCAAAGACCAACATCATATCCTTAGTTCTTCTCAAGTACTTAAGGATACATTTCACAGAAGTCCAGTGTTCTTCATCCTGGATTTGACTGATATCTGCTTGTGACACTCACAGCATGGGCTATATCAGGTCGTGTACATAGCATGGCATACATGAGGCTCCCTATTGCAGAAGCATAAGGGATCTTGCTCATGCGTTCTATTTCCTCAGGTGTGCTAGGGCACATCTTCTTGGAAAGATGAATACCATGTCTGAAGGGTATTAATCCCTCTTAGAGTTTTTCCATACTAAACCTCTTTAGTACTTTCCTCTATGTACATCTTCTGTGAAAGTCCTAGCATCCTATTCGGTCTATCCCTATAGACCTTAATTCCTAGAATAAAGGATGCTTCACCTAGGTCTTTCATGGAGAATTCCTTGGACAACCATATTTTGACTGTCGTCATCATGGGAATATCATTTTCAATAAGGAGGATGTCATCCACGTACAATACGAGGAAGACAACAGCGCTCCCACTGACCTTTTTGAAGATACATGGTTCCTCTTCATTTTTGATGAAACCAAACATTTTGATCACATCATTGAAACGAGTGTTCCAGCTCCGAGATGCTTGCTTAAGTCCATATATGGACCTTTGCAGCTTGCAAACCTTGTGATCAGTATCACTGGATGTGAAACCTAGCGGCTGTTCCATATAGATATCTTCCTCAAGATATCCATTTAAGAATGCCGTTTTCACGTCCATTTGCCATATTTCATAATCGAAATAGGCTGCAACGGCAAGCAATGTGCGGATGGATTTTAGCATAGCCACTGGAAGAAAAGGTATCCTGATAGTCAATGCCTTCGCATTGACTATAACCTTTTGCCACTAGTCTAGCCTTGAATGTCTCCACATTTCCATCTGCACCAATCTTTCTCTTGAAGATCCATTTACACCCAATAGGTACTATACCTTCTGGTGGATCTACCAAGGTCCAGACTTGGTTTGAGTGCATCGAGTCAATTTCTGACTGCATTGCCTCTAGCCATTTCTCGGAGTCGATATCTGATATCGCCTCATTGTAGGTTTTGGGATCATCACCATGAGCACCATTACCTACGAGGAATATTTTCTCTACTTTCCTCTAAAATAATACCTAAGTATCTTTCAGGGGGACGGAAAACTCTTTCGATCTACGAGGTGGAGGAGGTAGTGTTCTTATTGGCTCAACCTGATTTGGTTCCAATTGGTCCTTAGCTCGTTGTACTTGTGAGACTTTCTCATCAAGCTTAATCTGCTTTCCAATGCCGCTATCTTGAATAAACTATTTTTCAAGAAAGATGGCATGTCGACTCACAATCACATTGTGGTCTTCTGGAATGTAGAAATAGTATCCTAATGACTCTTTAGGATATCCTATGAATCGAGCTCTGAAGGACCTAAACTCTAACTTGTCCGCTTGTTGTCTTTTGACATGAGCCGGACAACCCCAAATTCTGAGATGACTCAGACTTGGTTTCTTACCATGCCATATCTCATACGGTGTGGTAGGAACGATTTTAGAGGGAACCCTATTCAGTAGATAGATTGAAGTTAACAATGAGTGTCCCCAAAGAAAATCAGAAAGGTCTGTGAAGCTCATCATGGATCGAACCATATGCAATAGAGTCCGATTTCTCCATTCTGAAAACTCCATTGAGTTGAGGTGTTCCTGGTGGAGTCCATTGAGAGACTATGCCATTTTTCCTTGAAGATAGTCTAGGAATTTCGGCTAAGGTATTCACCTCCTCGATCTGATCGAAGAACCTTAATGGGTTTTCCAGTTTGTTTTTCTACTTCATGTCTGAATTCTTTGAACTTTTCAAAAGCTTCAGACTTGTGTCTCATAAGATACACATACCCATACCTAGACAGATCATCGGTAAAAAGATAATGAAGTAGACAAAATTGCCTCTAGCCGGCACATCAAATGGGCCGCACACATCAGTATGTACTAGGGCAAGGAGATCTGTGGCCCTTTTCCCCATGTCCTAACAAAAGGGAGTTTAGTCATTTTGCCTTGAAGACAAGATTCACAAGTTGGATATGACTCAGAAGTCAATGGACTCAATAGCCCATTTTTCTCCAATTTGTTGATCCTATCTTCTGCTATATGACCTAATCTCAGGTGCCATAGATATCTATCGTTTGGACTATCCCTAGGTCGTTTGGCATTCACGTTTTGCTCGATAGTTAGAATAGGTACATCAATATGTAGCTGATAAAGATCGTTAATAAGAAACCATTTGCAATTTTATTTCTTTCATAAAGAATGTTACAATGGTCCTTAAAGAAGGTAATCACATAGCCTTCTTGTGCTAAGCATGAAACAGAAATCAAATTCCTGCTAGCTGCAGGCACATAATAACAGTCTTTCAAAACTACTAAGTCTAAACCAGATGGTAATCGAAGAGGGTATGTTTCCACGGCCACTGCAGCAACTCTTGCTCCATTACCGATGCGTAGGATCATGTCTCCATCCCTCAGCCTCCTGCTATCCTCAAGACCCTGCATGGAAGTGCACAGATGAGCACTAGAACCAGAGTCAAGCACCCAACTGGATGCAGAAGAAACCGTAAGGTTAGACTCAATAACGAGCATACCTCCAGAAGGACCTTCCTTCTTGTTCTTCAGGGTGGCCAGGTAAGTAGGGCAGTTCCGCTTCCAATGGCCGTCGCTGTTGCAATGGAAATACTTTCCTTTGGCAGCGGCTTTCATCTTCGGCTCTGCCTTCTTCTTCTTTCCTCCTTCCATCTTTTGCTTTTTCACAGACTTCTTTTTCTTTTCAGAAGATTTTCTTTTGGAAGAAGTCCATTCCATAGCAAGAACTGAGCCTTTAGAACCTTTCATAGAAAGCTCAGCGGTGACCAGCATATTCATTAATTCGGCCAAGAAATTTTGAAGTTTATGCATATGGTAATTCATGATGAATTGCCCATATGCATCAGTCAAGGATTGCAGAATAATATCGTTCTGCAGATCCAAGTCTAACTTCACACCGAGCTTCTCAAGCTCTTCCAAGTCCTTGATCATCATCAGACAGTGATCTTGGACTGACTGCCCATCATGCATCTTAGCCTTAAAAAGTCATTTCGTGACTTGATACTTGGCTGCGCGACTCTGTTCACCAAACATCTCCTGCAGGTGAGCCAATATTTGGCGAGCAGTCCCGATATCTTCATGTTGGCGCTGGAGCTCATCAGACATCGAGCCCAACATGTAATATCTGGCCTTATTATCTTCGTCTATCCATTTTTCAGAGACGCTCTCTATTCAGTGGATGAACGGATTGGTAAGGTGGGAGGGTCCTGGTCCAATACATGGGTTAACTTCTTCGAAACCCAAAATGATTTTATAGTTCCTGAGCCAATCTTTATAATTGGGTCCGGTCAGTCTATGTGTGTCCAGGATACGTGCTAATGGGTTGGATGCAGACATTTTTCTATAGAGAGTCAAAGATTCTAGTTAGATACTATAATTATGACTTGACCAATTTATTTAAAAATTTTATTTTTAAATAAATTAGCTTCCACTATTTTCTCGGATCCCTACACTCCCTCTGTAGAGATGCGAAAAATCTTCATGATTAATGATTTCTAGTGGGTGGTGCGGTCTCACCAACTGACTCATCACCTCACCTAACAGTTATTGGTGATGGGTTAGCCAATGAGTGAACAACTCTTGTTCAATGATTCTCTAATCATGGTGCACCCAAACTTGGTCTCTAATTCATGAATCTCACCGTATCCAGAATATTGATCCACTCCTTAGTTAAGTCAGACCCACCATTTGCACAGACTGGAATTTCTAATTGAGTCTCTCACCGTATCCAAAATATTGAGCCCAACTCATCCTCCAGCCCATAGCATCCAATGCCTAATAGACATGGTTGCGTCTTTTTGGTGCAACTGAGCCACTGTATCCAGCCGAGAACAATCAACCCGGAAAGGGCCCGCACATCTACAATGGTGGAAGACCTCAGACTTAATCTTTTCTTAGGGAGAATTGATTCAGGTCTCATTAAACTAGACTTGTCATAGTCATAACAATTATGACTAACCTAGTGGCATGGGTTAGCTCGGATTATTGACCACCTCAAATCAGAACTGAGTCAACAGATATGGCAGGTAAGTGAGACCGGTGGAAGGAATATGCCATTAACTCGTACAAGAACGCATTCAGGTCGAGTAGCTTCCAATTAAAAATCCAGTCGATCGTATGTGCCAAACTTACCTTAGACACCAAATTGTTGAGCCAGAACCAATTGGGTTAGCCTACAATCCAGACTCTAACCTCTGAGCCTAATTAGGTCTTGCTTGATCGTGACTCGATCTTGACCCAGACTTAATCCTATTAGGCTGGTCAATTTAAGCATTGTTGATCCCATCTAACCAACTCTTGATTCGGTTTGATCAACCGCTTAGACCTAATTGAGCTACCCAAGCCCGAACCCAGTATTATGAATATGTCTTAGATCTGAAATTCTCAATTTTAGACCTAATTAATATTTCATAATCTTAATTCTTAATTAAGTAGGGTTCATAAATAAAATATGCACAATAAATCCTAGGATTTCAGGATCTAGGATTTTGCAGAAAGTAAGTTTTGGATTTCTGATTAAGGACGAACATGCGCAGCACCCCTACACATCATAAGAACACCCCATCGGATGGAAGGAGAGGGCCTTTAAACCCTTCTTCGTTCTTATGACCGAACGGCCAAGAGGAACGCCTTAATCAGGAACATGTAATACTACAAAACAGTTTTAGATCTATATCATATATCTCATATACAAATTAGATCTAATCATGGCATATTTTGCATACATCTCATGTATCGAATCATGCATATTTTCAGATCTAAATTATCTCATAATAATCTAAAAAATTAGATTTAAATTGATCTTATCAAAATAAACTCTAATCTAGACAACTATGTAGAACTATTCTACAACTAGTCTAGACATGCATCAATCATATCTCATATGATATTTAAAATTAAATAATTTTTATTTACTATTTTTTAGATGTTATTATAATAATTATAATATCAAAAAATAGTAAATAAATAGATCTAAAATATGATTTAATCAAATTAAATTAAAACATGCAAGACTATTCTATAGAACTATTCTATTTTAGAACTAGTCATGCATATTTTCTAATCTTAGATCCAAATCATTTAATTTTAATTTTTTCTGATTTCAGATCTGATCACATCTCATGTGACATCTAAAATTACTTATTTTTTAATTAAAATAAATTTAAAATTAGATCTAAATATTTTAGAATCCTGGCTCTGATACCAGTTGAAGAAAAATCCTGATTTTTCGGACCAGGTTCGTTCAGATCTGATCGGATCAAGAGATATATTTTAAAATTTTTCTCTTTGATCTAAATTAGATCTAAAATATTTCAGATCTAATTTTTATTATTTTAATAATTAAAATAAATTAAATTTAATTTAATTTATCTTGATGTAGTATAATCCTATTATCCGTTGATGATCCTGTAAGCAGCGAAAGATTCTGGATCTAGCCACGTAAGTGCCTAGCCTCTATCGATATTCACTCAGACTGAATCTGGAGATTCTCTTCTTCTCTATCATGTCTCCAAAAATTAGATCTAAATCTGATTTGGAGGATCTTCAAATCATCTTTCGAAGATCAGTAGTTGTCCTTTGCAGTAGTGCAGCCTTCTAGCTTTCTATCGCCTTTCTCTCATCTGGATTGCACCAACTTGGATCCCAAACTATTTTGGGCATGAAGAGGAGAGGGAGAAGATGGGTTTGGCATAGAGGATGAGGAGAGAGGCAGTCTTGGGATGTGGAGAATTCAATTGCTCTTTGAGTTGGGTGCAGGGTCTTATTTATAGACTAAGCATAATCCAACTCCTCTTCTTCCCAACCAATCATAATCCTTTATGAAATTAGATCTAAATCTGATTGGTGGAAATAGAGTCCCCTAGATTCATCCTTAGATGGCGCCTAAGATCAGTCAAATTTGATTCTTAGGAGAAGTCTAATCGAAATCTAAAAAGGAGATGAAGTCCCTATCCAATAAGGACTCCTAGGCGCCTCCTGCTTGGGCGCACGTCAAGGATGGCATGCGCCCTTGGCGTGCGCCCTCCTCCTTGCTAGGTTCTAGCAGGGGACAAGCCCCCACTAGCTTTCCAATTGGTGCATGACACATGGACAGAAGTCAAAGTGTCAATGGTCAATATTTGACCAGTCAAAGGGCAATTTTTGACCAAAGTCAAAGGACGAGAAATGACAGGTGATAAAAAATGGTAGGTATTATCTTACAAAATAAAATAATTCTTTTCTGATCTGGACAGACTCCAGTCAGACCAAGTGAAAATCTCTGATCGAGCATAAACTTCTTTGGCTCAGTCAGGACAACTATTTATGAAAATAAAAGAAGAACGTTAGGTTCAATCGAGTGCTAGTACAATTTTTTTGAACCTAATTGAATCTCATTCAGATCAATTGAATTGGATTAGTTCAATTGATGATCACCAGATTCAAACCCTTGTTTGTGTGATCCAGTTAGGTTCAGTTCTATATGGTAATGGGATATGTCATGATCTCTATCATCGGCATCATCGAAACTTCTTTTGATGGATCAGAACTCTTCTGATTCGAACAGCTAGAATGATCGATCATCTAAATCATTCTAATTGCTCCCAAAATCCACCAGTGACACCTAGCAGTATATGGTGGCAACCCATCAGAGCTGAATGCGAACCTCTTGGTGCAGCTACCTGTGTGATTAAGTTCTTCTATCTTGAGCCCCGATCAGATTAGGGTTTAAGGTGAACTCATCAAACCCTAGTTTCTGTCATATGATGTAATCATTCGATTCAAGTTCGATGTAAAAATCTAAATAGAAACTCTTTCTATTATTTCACTCTGCCATGGCCATGGGCTTCTGGACTTGATTCTCATGATTATCATAGGACTACTCTTCTACCACCGAGGTAGATAGATTCCATCTTGATGCAATTCAGTTCCTATAATGAACATGCTATAGCCAACATACACCTCAGGATTCCGTATGGCTAGGAGATCGAGTTATGGTGTAGTCAAACTATAACACCCTCAAGGTAAATTGCCGATGCACCTTAGATCAAAGAACTAGACACACCACTGTAGTATCGAATCAGTCATTGATGAGAAGGTAGACTTCCTAATGACTACTCAAGGCGGTCACGCTCAGTGCCCTCGTTCTCTAACGAGTACCTATACTCTCGCTCCGATGTCTCTACACCATAGACTCAAGACTCATCTACTAAAGAAAAGCGATTGTACACCAACCTTTCGAATCAATTACCATCCTCATGATGATCTTATGGTTGGGAGCATTTTATGAGTTAATAATGATTATTCGTGTCTTAAATTTTCAACTATTGAAAATATGAATTATCATTATCATTAACTCAAAGGATGTATTACAGACAATAAATACACATATGTGATAGAAAATAATCCATTTTATTGATAATAGTCAAAATTATAATTTTGCCCCTAAAAGTGTATTACAAGTGTCGGTCAATTCTGACTTCTAGAGCACATATATCTAACAATGCGGCCTCGAGCGGCCCACGATCGGACGATATGGCCGTCACCATCAATCAAGCTCTGCCTATAAAAAGGATCCTTCAGATACGCTAAGCTCTAAGCTCTCCTTTCCTCCTCTAAACTCTGCTGAACTCATTTAAGAGCACTCCATTTCTATTGACCAGAGCTGACTTGATCGTCGGAGGGTCCTGCCGAAGCTATCCTCCACTGGCTTCAGATGGAACTTTATTTTGCGAATTCCGATAGCGACCTCGTCCACCTCCATTTCAGCTGATTCCGACGATAATCAGATTCTGCGTCAACAATCTCTATCCCTTAAATCTCGACCGTAAGTATTTTCTGCCATCGAATCATATGTTTTTAATATGTGGACTGTCTATAAATCGAGTCTAGCATGAATTCAGCCAATCACTGCTTGCCACATCAATCGAGATCTATAGATCCCATGATATTATCGTGGACCGCTAAGCCATCCACCAGCATCTCATAGACCACATCAAGACGTGGTGAACGGTGCCATCATCAGGCACCATAGATCATGCCCTCCATTCCTATGGACTGCTGGTCCGTGATAGACCCAGTTGATCCTAGGCGGGGGCTATCGTGCACGAGCCATACATGCACTTGCACATTAGGCCCATGCAGGCCACATGCGCATGCTCGTCTGGACTACGCATGCTTGCTGGATTGCACTTAGCTTATGGATTCCATGCCTATGCCTATAGATCGAGTGCTCGAATTGTAGATGTCTTTTTGGATTTTTTTTGGCTGCATATTTTACTGAATATTCTGTGGATCGGATTTGAAGTGTTCTTCTTAACACCATGGCTCTATGAGATCCAGTATAAAAAGAAAAGAGTGCGGACCACTCGTCATTTTTGGGCGGGTTTTTCAACATCTTCCTTGGGCCATTGACGCATGGGAATGGATGGTCATGGTCCTCTATCTTTGGACCGTCCTTTTTCTATCGAAAAAATTGCTACTCGCCCTAAGCATTAAGTACTTGTAGCCGCTCCCAGGCGAACGTGGTTGCACAATAGTGAAAAAAAAAAAAAAAAAAAAAAAAAAAAAAAAAAAAAAAAAAGAAAGAAAGACAACTTCTTCTTCTTCTTCTTCTTCTTCTTCCCGCTCCATTCCGAAAAATTATAAAATATTTTTATTTAAAATTATTTAATAATAAATTTATCTGGATAAATATTTGATATTTTTATAATATTTTTTTAGACCGAGAGGTCAAGAAGTAGCAGTCCTTTATTTTTTATTTTTTATTAGAATTAATTTTCTTCATAAATAGATTATATTAAACATAAATTTAATAATATAAAATATATTTATAAAATATTAGCATAGGGGGATTTATAGAACTCATCCAAAAAAATATTTTTAAAATAATATAAAATCTGTGTTATGGATTTAGTCATTGAAACAAACAGTAAAATCTAATTAATAAAAAATAGTCTAAATAAATAATTTATAGTAATCTTTAAAAGACAAAGATAAAATTCATGCGAACTTGTGGAACAAACTCCTAAATTATTAAATTATTAGTTGGTGATAACTAATCCATGCATTTGAACATCATGAAACTATACGATAAAATTATTAAATTCTAGTCAAGTAACAAAAATATATTTACTCAATCGATGCTTCACCTAAAATCTTCATCATTGGTTTGGCGTCCACTAATCGATATCATCGATTAATGATCAACATTATTGACTAAATGATGATCACAATAAACTTTTAAATAATAATAAATAATAATAAATTAGCTGGAAAACCTATCAACTTCAATGTCTGATTCATGGTTGATAAATTTTATAAACGATCGACTGTCAATTAATCTGCTGATTGATAGTCGATTTTTTTCAATTAGCTTCATAATAAATAGAACAATCTCAAAAATAAACGATCGTTGATCAATCAAAAGTCGATTGGACCTACAATATTATCGACATGCAGTCGGTATGATAATAATATCGATATATAGTTGGTGCAATCTATATTCTCAATGCAAAACGTGCATAATATACTCATCATGATCGTATTATGGATATTAACTGCTTCTAATATTCTAAAATAAATAAGATTCTATAATTTTTAATCATTATCAATAATTATTAATATTTTATTTATAAAAAAAATAGATTTAAGCATCAAAAAAATTTTATCAAAAATATTTTTGATCGATATGCATTATTTTTGTAAGTTTTTTTTTTTTCAATGATGAATATATTGGAGAATTAGCCGCAACATCCACCACCATCTGAAGGGCATATTTGATCGTCACCATCAAAATAGAACGCCCATTATATATATATATATATATAGGAATGCAACTGCAATGTAGCCCACAAGGTACCTTATCACCGAGAAAACTGGTACCCAGTTGTCACATGGAACATGGTTATCACATGTAACGCGCCATGTCATCCATCTGATCGGAGGAACCAACCGCGTTCTTTCCGATCGGAGGCTTCCCCATACTTTCACAGCACGGTGTACTGCTACTTCCCTAACACAGGCATAGCCTAAGGCCGGTCCGCGATGTCTCCGGTCCGGTCCGATCTCTCAAAGTACCTGCCCGACGGCCTCATTCCCGAGGCGCTGTCTCGTGTGGGTACGGTCGTAAATAGACAGAGCCAAAAACCTCCCTCCGATTCAAAACCCGGCACCCGGCCGGACCCCAGCTCGCGAACCGTGCCCGGTTTTTGCTTTAAACTAATTTTCTTTCGTCCGATTCCCAAAACGCCCCCACTATTCACTCCTCGGTATCCCAATCCCCCCCGGAATATCTTAAACCACCTCCACGTCCTCCCCCACGTTGTTCTACCCTCTTTTACCCCATTTGACCCCTGTTACCAGGCCTCAAATATCGTCTCTGCCTCCACGCCTTGTCTTGCTTTAACTTAAGAAAGTGGGCGGAGGTGGGTAAAAAATTAGGCCCATCTCAGCATCCCGAAGCCTTGAGGAGGGGGTTGCTCAACTCCACGCCAGGGGGTGGGGGAGTTGGGGTTGAGTCCTTTTACTTTAACACACTCCCCTAAGCTTTGCCTCGCTCCCATTATCATCAAATCTCCCCTTCCCGAGGCAAGGAGAAGGGCGAGGGCTAAGCCTGGCAACAGGGCTTGCCGGAATCCTGCCCATTTGGGCCGGATCCCACATGGGAGCCGAGTGTAATGACGGATATACCCTTTAGTTAGGTTAGGGTTGGGGTGGTGGGGGAGCAATGCTCCGTCATTTGGAAGGACGTAGGGGTGGTTTTGTCATTTGGATTTTCAGGGTCTGGGGATTAGGGATCGCGTTTGGGGATTAGGGCTTTGGATAAGAGGTCTCATTGGTTAAACGTGGTTGGGTTTGCCAATCCCGATAGATCTGTCAGTGGGCTTGCTCTCGCCAGGCCCAAGGAGTAAGGAACCCATGGCAGCCCAGTCCAGCCCAGGGCTTGACTACGTCATAAATTCCATTTGCGAAGAAATTTTTTCCCCCTCTATGAGAGGATGAAGTAAGGAAAAGCCTGCCGTTGAATTGAACACAAATAATCATATAAACAAACAAAAGTTTTCTTAGTTATGAAACTTCTTTTTAAAGATAAAAAGTATTTTCATATCCATTTCATTAATTTTATTAGTTTATCTCTTTTTAAATATTAAAAATATTTTCATATACATTTCATTAATTTTATTGGTTTATCTCTTTAATCTTTTATCCTTTACTTACATCCTTGCTTGTAGGTGCTTAATCTATTAATTATGTTTTTCTCAATTTTATCTGATTTTGACCTATGTATTACTATATTCATCTTTGTTTTACCACATTTACCTCCGACATCATAGTTTTTTATTCTGCTATTCTCTTCCACTCAGAAGTTAATACAGTACACAACATAAAACCCAGCTCTATTATTTGCAGCTTAGAATATTTTTTGTTTAGGACAACAAAGCCAGCAATCGGACGGCTGATAAGGCCAAGGAGAACGAGCATGTTGACTAGGTTAAGACGAGCGACCCTGCCAACGTGGAAGGCTACGATCGAAGCTTGTTGAGAGTAGTAGAATCCAACGGCAAATAGCCTAAAAACCTATCCACCCTCCCGTTTATAAATTATTATTAGCTGTGAGATATGGGGGCATCCATTGGGCCTCAGAGCCTTAAGGTGGAGCCCATCACGGAGAAAGGGACAAATGAAGCGGCCCGAGGTCACGTGGTGAGGAGAACAGCCATGCGGGGTGGGAATCAGATTTTCTGAGACAAAATCAGAAGATTTTGGTCATTAATTTACGGATCATCCCTATCTAAGCTCGCACTCTCATCCCCTAAAAAAATAAAAAAAATTCCTGCAATGGGAAAGCTTAATGGAGTATAAATATGAACGAGGAGTTGGAGCCTCCCATGTTAGGAACGGAGTTTTGCTTTATGTGATGCTGTGGAGGACGCTAGGAGTAGCAGACACCTTCGCCTCCGCTTGCGGCGACACTTGGGTGAGGCTTAAGCAACCTTCCTTCATCTCCTTTCTATATACGCCTCTTTCTCACATGGTCGGCTCTCCCTCTCTGTGCGTATACTTTCTCAGTAGGTGAGTGATGTTCCGAACTCCTCTCTCCCTCTTTTGTCATTCACAAACAGGACTCCTGCGTACTCCGACTATTAGCTTCAATAGCAAAAGCGGTGAACTCATTTCACCACCTTGACCGCCACCTCTTACTCAAAAGATTTTTGAGTCAAACACCAAGTCCTTGCTTCGATTCCATGCATCCACACCCTCAAAACCCTTGCCATCTCAACTAGCAGGGCCATTTTTCCATTCTCAAACCTTAGATCCACATCCATTCACCATTTTGTTTTTCTTTCAGTTCTTGTTCCAGCTGCCATAATCTACTACTATTTGGAGCCGTTAGACCATGTTGAGAACCCCTCCCATTCCATGTCGAACAATCCCTAACACTTAATGGTGGCCAGTGTTTGAAATCAAACCTCCTCCTTCCCTCCTAACATGCATCGTTCCCATTCTCTCCATACCGCACTCACCATAAACCTATAGAGGTAGCAACCCAACCAGCAGCGCATCAAGGAAGAAAACGCAAATGGAGAAATCCAGAACCATTCCCATGAGCACGTCGGTCCTCGTCCAATTCCTCTTGATGGCCACGGTCTCTTTGTTGAAGACCACCACCTCCCTCTCCCCCGATGGCAGGGCCCTGCTCTCCCTCTTAGCCGCCGCCACCTCGTCGTCCTCCGTCCTCCTCCCCTCGTGGAACCCATCCAACCCCAACCCCTGCTCCTGGGAGGGAGTGACCTGCTCCCCTGAAGGCAGAGTCATCTCCCTCGACCTCCCCGACACCTTCCTCAACCTCTCCCACATCCCTCCGGAACTCTCCTCCCTCACCTCCCTCCAACTCCTCAATCTCTCCTCCGCCAACATCTCCGGGCCCATCCCCGCCTCCCTTGGCGCTCTCTCCTCCCTCCGCCACCTCGACCTCTCCTCCAACTCCCTCTCCGGGCCCATCCCCTCCCAGTTGGGCTCCCTCTCCTCCCTCCAGTTCCTCCTCCTCAACTCCAACCACCTCTCCGGGCCCATTCCCCCCACCCTCGCCAACCTCTCCTCCCTCCAGGTCCTCTGCCTCCAGGACAACCTCCTCAACGGCTCCATCCCCTCCCAACTCGGCTCTCTCCTCTCCCTCCAGCAGTTCCGCATCGGCGGCAACCCCTACCTCGCCGGGCCAATCCCTCCCCAGCTCGGCCTCCTCGCCAACCTCACCACCTTCGGCGCCGCCGCCACCGCCCTCTCCGGTCCCATCCCCGCAGAGTTCGGCAACCTGGTCAGCCTCCAGACCTTGGCGCTCTACGACACCTACGTCTCCGGCTCGATTCCCCACGAGCTGGGCTCCTGCTCCGAGCTCACCAACCTTTACTTGCACATGAACAAGATCACCGGCTCCATCCCGCCTGAACTGGGCAAGCTGCAGAAGCTCACCAGTCTACTTCTCTGGGGGAATGCGATAGCGGGGTCCATCCCCGCCGGGCTTTCCAACTGCTCCGCCCTGGTGGTCCTCGACCTCGCCGCGAATAAGCTCTCGGGAAAAATCCCGGGCGAGCTCGGGAGGCTGGGTCTCTTGGAACAGCTCCACCTCTCCGACAACATGCTCACAGGTCCCATCCCCAAGGAGCTGAGCAACTGCAGCAGCTTGATTGCTCTCCAGCTTGACAAGAATGCACTTTCCGGGCCCCTTCCTTGGGAGATTGGCAACCTGAACTTGTTGCAGAGTCTCTTCTTGTGGGGCAATTCCATATCCGGAACCATTCCTCCATCGCTCCGCAACTGCACCGACCTCTACGCCCTCGACCTCTCTGAGAATAGCCTCACCGGGACGATCCCCGATGAGATTTTCGGCCTCCAGAAGCTAAGCAAGTTGCTTCTTTTGGGTAACTCCCTGACCGGAGAGCTGCCCAAGAGTGTCGCCAATTGCCAGTCCCTGGTGAGGCTGAGGCTTGGAGAGAACCAACTATCCGGCGAGATCCCAAAGGACATTGGCAAGCTTCAAAATCTCGTCTTTTTGGATCTCTACACCAACCAATTCTCTGGGAAGCTGCCTGCCGAGCTCGCCGATATCACGGTTTTGGAGCTACTGGATGTTCACAACAATCATATCACAGGAGAAATTCCACCGCGGTTGGGGGAGCTGATGAACTTGGAGCAGCTCGATCTCAGTCACAACAGCTTCACCGGGGAAATTCCTTCGAGTTTCGGTAATTTCAGCTACCTGAACAAGCTTATCCTGAACAACAATATGCTCGGTGGGTCATTGCCAAAATCTATAGGGAACTTGCACAAGCTCACTTTGCTTGATTTAAGCGCTAATAACCTTTCGGGTCCGATTCCTCCCGAGATCGGCTCCTTGACAAGCTTGACGATTAATCTGGTATTGAGATCTAACCATTTTGTCGGGGAAATCCCACATGAGATGTCCAGTTTGACTCAGTTACAGTCACTGGATCTTTCGAGCAATATGCTCTATGGAGGCATTGAAGTCTTGGGTATGCTCACAAGCCTCGCTTCACTCAACATCTCCTATAATAACTTCTCCGGTCCGATTCCGGTGACTCCATTCTTTCGAACTCTATCAGCAAATTCCTACCTTGAGAATCCAAATCTCTGCCAGTCTCTTGATGGATACACCTGTTCTTCGGACCTTGTACGTAGAACTGCTATAAAATCCATAAGAACGGCTGCTCTTGTTTGTGCTATTTCGGGCTCTGTCACTGTGCTGTTTGTTGCAACATGGATTCTGGTTAACAGGAATGGAAAGCTTGCGGCGGAGAAAGCAATGACCTTAGCATCCTGTGGTGCTGATGATTTCTCATATCCGTGGTCCTTCATCCCGTTTCAGAAGCTAAACTTCAACATTGACAACATTTTGGAGTGTATAAAGGATGAGAATATCATTGGAAAAGGGTGCTCCGGAGTCGTATACAAAGCTGAGATGCCGAATGGGGAACTCATTGCCGTGAAGAAGCTCTGGAAATCAAAGAAGGAAGAGGAGACGGTCGATGTATTTGCTGCAGAGATTCAGATTCTTGGGCATATAAGGCACAGAAACATTGTGAAGCTGCTTGGTTACTGTTCAAATAAGTGTGTCAAGCTCCTCCTCTATAACTACATCTCGAATGGCAATTTGCAACAGCTTTTGCAGGAGAACAGGAACTTGGATTGGGGGACGAGGTACAAAATTGCAGTTGGGTCGGCGCAAGGTTTGGCCTATCTCCACCATGACTGTGTTCCAGCCATTCTTCACAGGGATGTCAAGTGCAACAACATACTATTGGATTCAAAATATGAAGCTTATTTGGCTGACTTTGGGTTGGCAAAGCTTATGAACTCCCCCAATTTCCATCAAGCAATGTCCAGGGTTGCAGGTTCTTATGGCTACATAGCACCAGGCAAGTGAAAATCTCATTATAATCCTAATATATTTTTTTAATGCTTCCTAGTCTACTCTGATATAAATTATTTCAGTTATGTTGAAACCAAACCATTCATGCTCTACTTTTATCGTTAA
This sequence comes from Cocos nucifera, assembly GCA_006176705.1. Classification (NCBI taxonomy): domain Eukaryota; kingdom Viridiplantae; phylum Streptophyta; class Magnoliopsida; order Arecales; family Arecaceae; genus Cocos; species Cocos nucifera. The sequence goes on along the minus strand of QRFJ01000667.1, from coordinate 42,604 downwards.
GTTCATCTGAGCATCTGTTTCGGTTTTCAAATGCTTTCATTTAAATCAAGCAATCTTAAAATTTTCAGAAATTGTTGCATCTACCTCACAGGCAAGGGCTTTTGCTAGGTTCTTAAGCTGCTCTCCTGCTCATGGATTTGATGAACTTGTGATAGTTTTCTATTAGTAAATAAAAAGGAACACTTATACTCATGTGATTGGAATTTGCTTGACATACAGTTGATCAATTCCGCAAGCACCTGTGAACTCATTTTACCTTCTTGTTGCTGAAATTAGGGCCATGGTTGTCTTTGATGCTAAACAAGTACGATTAAACTCTTCAGCAAACATATGTATCTTTTGGTGATTCTTTCTTTAAATCACATTCATTTATTCATATACAAAACTTGTTTGTTTAATATATTACATATTATATACATATTTGCGCTAATTAAATTTTCTTAAAAGTCATTAAATTTGACCTTGCTAATCATGCATGTATGATTTTGGCAGAGTATGGTTACACTACAAATATAACAGAGAAGAGCGATGTCTACAGCTATGGTGTGGTCCTTCTAGAGATTTTGACAGGGCGCAGTGCCATTGAACCAATGGTTGGTGATGGCCTCCATATCGTGGAATGGGTGAAGAAGAAGATGGGAAGCTTTGAGCCGACAATCAACATCTTGGATTCAAAGCTGCGAGGCATGCCTAATCAGATGGTTCAGGAGATGCTCCAGACATTGGGGATCGCCATGTTCTGCGTCAATTCGACTCCATCGGAGCGGCCCACCATGAAGGAGGTGGTGGCATTATTGATGGAAGTGAAGAGCCCTCCTGAAGAATGGGGAAAGACTTCACAACAGCCTCTCATAAAGTCTGTGAAGCATGGTTGATGGATTGTTTTTTTTTTCTTATTCAATTCTCTTTCTGAGTAGATCTTTTTCTGAGGCATATCTGAATGATTTTTCTTTGGTCCCTGGAAGTGGTAGATTTTATAAGGTTGGGAATGGGAGGAATGGGAGGTCTGGGTGTTTATTTGGTTTGTGATGAGATTGTTGTACAGTTTCTTAGAATTGCTGCTTACTTGAAGTTACTTTGAGGAATTCATGCAGCATTTTCTCTTTCTAAGTAAACATGACTTTGTTTTAAAGGTGGTGACTTTGCCTCGAATAGAATGTGGACAGGGATAAGGATTCGTAGGATCACAGCTGGGAATATGAATCACCACGTGGAATGAAAGCTTATAATTTTGTAATTTATCAACTTCAACATTGTATTGGTGCCTGCAATATTCTTTACCTCACAACTCTTTACAAAGATTATCGATTAAATCAGATCCTAGACTGCACCAATTAGTCTAATAGAAGATCAAACGAACTTTCCCACAAAATTTTTTAAGCCAGCATGAGGGGCTAAGTCTGACCGTGGTTTGGGAATGTCCATAGTCCTGACAAACTGGCTTTGCAAGAATAGGAAAAGGAGGAAAGATTATTCAGGTCAAACATTTGTATTCCTAGAAAGAACTATTCCAGGGCGAATGTGAGAACGCTATTCCTTGAACAAAACTTTCTTTTTGTTCCTGCTCGAAAACACAATCAGTCCCGAAGTGATTTCAGCTTGGAATAATGAACTTTAGACGAACAAAGAAGAGAATAACTACTCCAAGAAGAGGAATAGCCATCCTCGTTCCACCTCTTCTCATTCTGGAACCACCGGCCGAGACACCTGATAATACTGAAAGGGAACGTATCCATCAGACATCACTTGTAATTGAGAACAAGCCATGTTCTGGAGGACAAACGAAACAAGCCACATGGGTCTAGCACGTGAAAGAGGGCAAAGATTTTTAATATCAAGAACATGGCCCATGCTTTAAATGAGTTCGTTGTTCCATCAGTACCTTTCAAAATCTTTCCTACGTTCATCGCATGCTCTCGACGATCTCTGCGTCCCATTTGCAGGACTATCACACTCCCTTTCCAACAAACCAGCAAAGTTTGGCGTCCAACTTGGGTATACGTACACATCACTCGATTAGACGCGTTCACATGCATTTTCTCGACTTGGACAAGAACGGGACCATCAGAGGCCACGATGTGGTCAATCAGAAGCTATCACTGTTACATCCGTCTAACCTTAGCTAAACATTGGCCAGCCAATAGCAGTTCGGTGGATATGGTAAAAAGTAGCATCACTGAAATCCCATGCAAATAACTTGAGTTATAGATGGAACTTGGTTGGGGGAAGTTCAACTTTGGAAGGGAAGCAGCAACCAGTGACTCCAATTTCAATTATTTGATTGGAAAGAGCCACATTTTTATTCTGATTTTGAAGAGAAATGAAAATGCCATAATTTCTTAAATCCAATCCTTATACTTCTCTAATATTCAAGTTTCATTTCAATTCCAATTTTAAACCAAACAGATATGGTCATTCTAATTTTTATTCTAATATATTCCAATTCCGATTGCAATCCACATCCAAGTATAAATTCGAAAATGGAATACTTTTTTAAGCCCTGCGTTCGAGCCGTAAGGGGGTTCACCCATTTGATTGGGCATCTCTACCGTGGTAACTAGATTTGCTATAAGCTTCCATCCGAGCCTCTTTTGTGCTGAAATGCCTTCACCAATTCATCCTTGAGCTGCTCTATATCTATTTTAATAGAAACATATCTTAATTAGTTCCGCTTTTCCATAGGTGAAAGAAATAAGAATGGTGCACCATTTAAAGGTGAGCGTAAAAGCATCCAAAGGGGCTCACAGCTACCTATGCTTCCTCTAGCACAAGGACAGCCGTCGATGGGGCGGCGCTGGGTCCATGGGTTTGTCGAAAACTCGCGTCAAAAAAGGGCTAGATCAACAATATACCACAGCCTGCAAAATTATCCAACAAAGATGGCACCGCCGGAACTTTAGGCCACTCGAGATCAACAATTCTGCATATTAAACAGCAAAGCACGACATGGACTTGGTAGATTCTTTGCAAACAACAAAGAAAAAGAAAAAGAGATACCCATCATCCACTTCACAGCAGTCAACAGCCATTTTCATCAATTTTCTACATTTACTACTAAATAGACATTCAATAGATCTAAATTTGATGACTCGAAATCTCAAGGATTGCTGGAAGTGCTTTTTTTTCTTCAGCGCGGAGTTCCATGCGGTGGAATATACACAACAGCAGAAGAATTTAGTACATACATGGCAATTGAGATTTCCCAGAGCTCATTTGAATGGATGAATGTAGGTTGTTAGCAACTGCCTTCATGAAGATTCTCTTCTGAGACTCATATATAACATTTTGTTGTATAATTTTCTTGATACCTGTAGAAGATTAGGGAGAAAAAAAAGTATTCCACCAATTGCCATGAGATAGCATGATAACTTACAGTAAGCCATGGGCACCCTTTTTAAAGAATATTTGAAACGTTGCTTCTTGAGTCCCAAGAGAGCCAGCCCTAATCCTGGGTGTCAGAAAACAATTCTGACGCATCTCTTGGACCAAACACTATCAAAATAAACCAAAACCCTTATCCTAGCTCCTCTGTTATTGTACTGCTGACTGTGAAGAAATAGAATAACCAATGATGGATGTAAATGTTGGAACTGAATAGACAACGAATTCGGGCAAAGCCCGACAGAACCTAGAATCCAAGAACTCAAAGCCCATCATTCCCATCAACCAAAATTTCATCAGTAGTGCACGTGTGTTTTTGTCCACCCATTTTCCTTTCATAATTTATTTATCTAAAACAACAAAAAATGGATTAGAAACAGCAATTTACCAAAATATCGGTTATCCCTCCACAATCTTAATTAGTTTGAATAGATGCAAATTCACTCCCATTCACCATTATTATCTCTGGTGCAAAGCATTCCTATTCACCATCGATCACTACCTATGGTACATAATCTTCCCTCCAACTTCAAACATTAGAGCACGGTAATGTGTATGCTAAGCCTTGAGCTCTTTTTGGTGGCCCCTAATCAGCAAAAATCATTACTAATCTAGCTCACAAGCAGAATACTATAGATTTGCCCCTATACATTGGCAGATCAGTCTTTTAAATCCTTTTGGAAGTTTGGACCATCCTGATCATCTGTAAGATACACCCTACATAATCAAGTAGGAAGCATGCGATAAACAGTCTAACAATCTTCTTTAACTGCCTTGCTTCGGATTCTTCAAAGAATAATCAAGAAATGTTTTTGCAGAGAGATTCCACCTTGTGGAGAATAGTCCACGCCAAGAGGAGATCAATGACTTTTTTGGAATCATCAGTGCCTAGAAACTCAAAAGGCAGCAGACCGAAACCTAAACTGTGGAGAAATCATAGAAGATAAAAAGGTACATGCTTGTCATTGCAACTGCTCCACAAAGAAGCTCACCATGCTAATGATGAATCCTAGGTACTTCTCTGGTTCTTAATGCTTTACCCATTGATATGATCTTAGTTGCTTGGCAGCTAGCAGAGGGTCATATATGATACACCAAAGGGGTTGTCCTCAAGCTGCATTGGGAATATGCTCAAGAAATAACTTCACTTAGAATGGCTCAGTGCCGTTTTAATCCCAAGAGCATTCCGTTTTGACTCCAAAAGTTGTGCATAACTCCCGAATCTAGAAAGTTGCTGAACGAGAACCAACTCATATGAATATGCCCCCCATATATTCTCCCAACATGAGCTATATCACCTCTCAATCATTCCCTTCCATCCATATATTCATGCAGTATATTTTATCACTAGAACAGTAGAACTCCCTACCCATCGCCATGGCCACATCTTCATCGCCGATTTGCCATATCTACTGGTTTGATAATCTTTCACAATTATTTGACCCTAGAAGATAAATGATCTCCAGAATTCTACTTCAACATGAATCCATTTAATATTTAGTAAAAGTATAGTTTCATTCATGCAAATATCTCACTAGCATAAGGTTATCTAGCAAGTATGTAGACTGGCTTCTAGGTTTTATTTTTTGAGCCTACAAATAATGCATGACATTGTTTAAGGATGCATGAAGGCCAAGAGATATGCAAAAAGTTCCTCATGCTAATGTCAGACACTTGATATGGACCCCATTGAACTTTGTCTACACTATAGCCTGAACTTTGTCCTTTATCTAATGGTGAAGATGGTCAGATGGAGAACTCATCCTAATTTCTGTGTGTTTCAGAATAAGTTCCAATATTGAAACAATCGCATTAACCCCAAGATTCCTTATCATGTCACAACAATCACTTTAATGAGCTCATTCATAATACATAAATTCAGGTGCTTTTTCAACTAGGATATAATCAACACAACCTCTATAAGTCTATAACACCATACAAACAACTGATAATAAACCAATCAACAGCAAAAGTTCAGAGGTGCAATCTTCCCCCTATAAGAGGGTAATCAAAACCCAAACTAGCATTTGAAGAATAGAGAAAGTGATGGAGAAGAATTTTGCATTTAGACAAATGTCAGGTTCCCACGTAATAGAGAACCCAACAGGCAACAACAACTACTAATATATGTCCAACTCCCTTTCCCTTCCATAAAAGCAGAACGACTTTGATCATGCTGCTTCCCAAAATAAGCTTTTATCTCTACTCATTCTAAGCTTCCAACCTACGATTAAGGTGGCCTGACATTTAATTTTCAATTTCACAAAATAAGTAGTGATATAATTTACTTTTCTCAAGTGTGTTAAGAATGGAATTTATCAATAGTCCTTCAAGTTCCTTTGTCTACATGACACATTGTGTCCTCGCTTACCTTCAACTTGCCACATCTATGCCCACAGTCATAATCATTAACCCCCTTCCCATCTTTCTGGATTGCTCTCAGCAGCTAAAATATAACAAGGAATTATACCAAAAAAAAAAAAAAAAAAAAATCAATTTTGAGTATATAATATTCATTACCAGACTTCATTAAAAAGAAATCCAACATTATCCAATAATTTCTCAAATGAATGAGAGAAAGTTCGAGAATTTATTGATCAAAAATAATTCCACACTCCAAAAGCAACGATACAAAACCGAAGAACACCCACCTCAGCTAATCATCCAACTGCTTGAGCTCGGCCTTCAGCTGTTCGATCTTAAGCCCCATCGACCTCTGCAGCGCCGTCCTCTCCTTTTCCGGCAGCCTTGCGAGAAGCCCTTCGAACATGTCCAGCACTACCTTCACCGCCTCCCGCGCGCACTCAGCCTCCTCGTCGAAGTAGACCGTCTCCTTGGACTCGAGCGCCGCCTCGATCTCCTCCCGAGCCTCCGCGAACTTGAGGTTGATCTCGTCCACCTCCTTGCTGTAGGCCGTGGACGACTCCACGGCGCTGAATTCGCGGCGGTCTCCGGCGCGGTTCCTGACATGGGGCGAAGGGTTGGGGAGGAAGGGGCGGCAAGGAGGGCGGGAGGTCGAGGTGGGGAGGGGCAAACGACTGGATTTTGGGGGCTCCGTAGGGATTCTCGTGAGAGAAGGCGACGTGGATTTCGGAGAAGAGGAGGAAGAAGACATGGATTTAAGGAGAAGAGATCGAGCGGCGGTTCGTCGCATCCTGGCCGGCAGGGTTTTCGTGTGAAGGGGAAAGAGAAAGAAGGGGTTCGACAGACTGGAGAGCGCCCTCAAGCACATCGGCTTTGGGGTTCATCGAACGTCGCATGCTCCCCCCTTCCTACCGAGGGTTTGGATACGCTGGTGCATGTTTTACACCGCCGAGAGCGATACAGCTCTTGATGACTGCCACGTTGTTAGATCATGGAGATGGACGGCTATCAAACGATATACTTGTAAATCATGTTGAGCTGCGGGCCACATATGATGTATCGATTTTTGGATGTTTGGCAGCCATCCATGATGATGTACGACGCCTTGCGATGCAAAATATATACCACAAAAATTTCTGAGCCAATCATTGAACGTAGTACACAAACCTTCCCATTTGATGGGATATATATAAATTCTCCATTTCATCACTCCCTGCCCTTAATAATGGTTATTAAGGATAAAATCATCCCATCGAAGATGCGGCTATTGCGAATATTGCTGATCCCCACTACATCATTAACTAAATTCTTTTTTTCACAAAATTCATCAACTACCAAATACCATTGGTGTGAATTCAATGGGATCCGACCCGATTCTCTCAAACACCTCCCAAATCTTATTAATGAGCTTCTATTGTTGTCGGATCCGACTCCTCTCTTTTAAGTTCATCACCATCCAACCTTATTATGATTGGTCCCTTTGCTAAGCTCGTTTACCACCAATGCCAGCTTGATAAAATCGTAGCTTGTCAAAACCTACTCGAACTTCATTTAGGTCCAGTTGGTGCCTTTCAAGTTCAACGCTATCCGATCTCACTGCCTGTGGCCTCCCTTTTTTTGGGTTCAGATCCATTCGATCCCACAACTCGCAGAACCCACCTCCAAGCTCCCTTTGGATTCAAAGCAATCCGAATTCTAAGCCCATCAGCATCCAATTCCTTCAAATTCAGCACCATCCGATCTTTTGGTTTGTCTATCTTCAGTTTATTTGATCTTACTACCAATTGCTTTCAATGCAATCCAAGTTCAGAAATACTCGATCTTACTGCTGATGGCTCCCAAGCCCACTTGAGTATGATGCCGCCTGATCCCCTCCTGACGCCGACCTTACTGATAATCAGACTCGGCTCATTGTCTGTATGAACTTGGCCCATTCTGACCTGCTCTGAAATATTTATGTCCTATTTTCAGATTTGCACAACTATCTTACAACTAGCCACGACCCAGATAAGTCAACTTTAACTATCCAATCTCGAGAATTTCGGCCATAAATGTCGCCCATCGTGTCCGATCCAATCGAACCATCCATGAATTGCATCTATGAACCGCTCCAACCCATGTCTATAAATATGGGTTTTAAAGGGACCCTCAAACACGACATTCTTTCTTTCCCGCGCTTCATTTCTATCACAGAATTCTGACTTGAGCATCGAAGGATTCCTATCAAAGCTATCTCTGGTCATGACTTTTTTACAGATCTCGCCATCGAGAGACTCGTACCATCCATTTTAGCCACTTTGGTGAGAATCGCAATTCTACAGCAATAATGATGATGATGACGATGAATTGATAATACAAAACCAATCCCTTTAGATCTTGTTTCACTTAGCCTGGTTACGAAGCAAACGTTAAATATCATTCATGAGCATCCTGGCGGCATGATTTTAACCTGAATTATGAATAAACTATCCAAAAATGTTGAATCTTCTCTAGTTTTTCAATTGTTGTCCGGTTTGTGAGTTGTGATAGATTTCTTAAAGATTTGGAACTAACCTCTAGTTATTATATCTCAAAATTTGTAGTGTAAATTTAGTTTTTGGGTATTATTTTCTGGTACTCTATTATTCACAAACTGTGCCAAAACAAATGCCAGCAAGGAACCTCTCCTGTTTGTCGAAGAAAAAAAAAAAAGAAAAAGAGTATTGGGGTGCTATCTTCCTTGACACCTGTCAAATTTCAGAATCGCAAACAAGTTCCTAGTTTCGTTCGTTCTTGCTCTTGTATGAGATTGGTCCTGGTATTTCATCTCACCAGTTCAAAATTATTACAACGTATATTTACACATAACATATGTTTAGAGCCAAAAATTAGATACGCAAGCCTTGTATGAACTTAAGGCTATTACTTATTGCTTCTTGCGCTATCTTTATACCACTTTGCTTGTTCTCCGTTTCTCCTGCTACACTATCGTAGACGGTCCTAATTTTAATACTACGCACACACAAGCGGTGGATTTGTGAGGGGGGAGGGTATAACTAAAGGTTCTTAATAACTTTGGATTTTAGGTGATAATATGGATATACTTGGAGATATAAAAGAAGACCTTGTCATCAACAATCTATTCTACCACTCTAGATTAAGTTGATCCACCAATCATTATTTATTACCTGTATGGAAGATATTCTACGACTCTAGATTAAGTTGATCCACCAATCATTATTTATTACCTGTATGGAAGATATTGCCGTGTATTATATTTATATTTACACACACACACACACACACACACACACACACACGTGTATATGGAAAAATTATGGCTTCACTTCTACTTTTGTTGATTTGCACTCACACCTCATTAGATTTAAAAATTTTAATTGGAGTCTTTATATTACTACATTGACTCGGTATAATCTTATCATTCATCTTCATTAACAAAATCTTAAAAAATGATGACATATTAGATTTACTTTATAGACAACTGTAACATATGTTTCTTCTAAATCTTTAGAAATTTTATTTTTTAATTTTTATGGATATATTTATTCTTGATTGATTTAATAAATACAGTGTACCAAAAAAAATTGATGCCATGCGCCCTTCACACACAATAACTTGAGTAAAATATCCTTTGACATGTGCCTCGCCTCCATGCAAGCGACCACCCACCTGACCCAGCACCTCTCCAGAACCAGACCCAGGTCTCCCCATGAACCAATGCAAGTCCACCGCGATCAGCCCAGCCTGAGGAGAAAGCATTAGTTGGACCACAGTCCACCGGCTCGGAACGGTCCAACCATGAACCAATAGCCACGGAGACTTGAAAAAAAAAATGGTGATGGAGAAAGAAAGCAATCCAAGCGTGTTGCTTCGAGGTCGGGATAACACACCTATCAATGCACGCTGGTGAAACAAGCCTCTCAGCGCCACTCTTATAACAACTATGCTAAAATCAAAACCGGGTAGGCCTTACTTCTAAGTTAATGGACTAAAAAATTTCAGGAAATTAAGGGTCCCTCGGTCGTTATAAACCTAGGATGTTGACACTAGATATATCTCTAAAATCTCTTCACAAGATTACCAAAATACATTACTTTTAGAAAGGCTTGGACATCGCGCTCTTCTCGCAGCATACAAGGTTTGGTTGAGACCCCAGAAACCAATCTCTCTTGTTCAACTTCTACACTACAACTGAGTGGTTGGACTACTACTTACAAACGACTCCTGATTGCCTTGGACTCAAAAAAGAAAACAACTCCACAAGCATCTTCCAACATACATACCTTTATAAATAGAGAGAAGATACACAGAACTCGGCAAGTCAAGTCAGTTCATCACCAAATAATAACCCAAATGCCTCGCCAGCTTTTCTTCAACAAGCACATCATGGACGCAACCAAAGCAAGCTTTGGAGCAGCAGCAACCTTCCTGCTTCTCTGTGCTCTCACACTGATGGCTTGTGTTTCCCATTCCAGGCGTTGGCGCTGCTTCATGGCTGCACGGCGTCAGAGCTCCGAATCGGTTATAAGCATTCAACAAGTGCTGCAGCCAGGATTGGATGAGTACTGTGTCTGGCAGAAGAGCATACTAATGGGAGAGAAGTGCCAACTCCCAGATTTCTCAGGCATCATCACCTATGATTCTGCTGGAAACCTTGTTGCTCCTGGCCGTCCTCATGCAACATACTCCCTGAAATGATTTCAGTCCTTTTCTGTAACAACTTTGTGCTTCAACCGTACAATTACTATGTTCAAAGTTGTCTATTATTCTCTGGTTTGGTTTTGCAGTTGATGAAATTAATGTAGCATAGCAACCTCAATTGGAAAATCATTAACTGGGCTACAAGAGAATGGTTAAGCTGGATTACAAAATCAACACCCAGGTTCATCAAAGCGATCTGTCCTTGTGTGGACGATGCTTGGGTTTCTTACTTTCTGCATAAGAACTCAGATTCAAATTGTTTCTCAAGCTGTTCTTGATATTTTGTTTTTGCAGACAGTATATGAAACTTCTTTAGGGGAATTCATCGGAAATGTGGGTTAAATAAATTTCAAACTGTTTGTCTGCTTCCTTCTTTCTGTCTAAATATGATCCCCTGAAACACAAATAAGAGTCAATAACAAATAAGACGATTCTCATATTGCTTTTATTTTTTATTTTTTTAAGGTCATCACTTTTTTTTACTTTTGTTGAATTTGTTACAGCTTCGCTTACTTGTGGGCAGAAAATTAGCGTTGGTGTCGTATCACCATGCAACGCGCAAGGAAACACGTATGATTTGCACGAAGGCTTCCATGTCAAGGTTAAGACCATGGGTTTCAAGGTGGCGAAGAAGATGTTATAATTATGAGTAATTTTTTCTACACCGCATGCGGTCTAGAAAAATTGATGTGGATTGCACCGGATAATCTCATTAAAATACGTAGCCATCGCTTTTTAAAATGCATTTAATATTCTACGGTGCTCCAAATTTTGGACGGCAAAAATATTCTTTTTCGAAAATTATGACATCCTTTCACAAAAATTATGATACCTCTTTAATATAGTATTTTTTTCAGGATATCATAATTTTTGTGAATGGATATCATATTTTTTATATAAAAATGTTATAATACGACATGAAAGAATAAGAAAAAAATAATGAATATGTGTAGAAACAACATTATGACATCCCTATATAAAAATTATGACACTCATTCATAAAAATTATGACATCCTAAATAAAATATTATATTTTCTATAGGAATGTCATAATTTTTGTGAAGGAATGTCATAATTTTTTTGAATGGATGTCATAAACTTTTGAAATGAGCATTTTCGTCATTCAAAATTTTTAGCGCAGTGGGATATTAAATATGCATTGAGAAGCATGGTTACATGTACCAATAAGATCATCCGATGCACTCCATATCATTTTTTCTACACCACATGCGTGGTATAGAAAGCGTTATTCTATAATTATTTCTACAGCAAGGTCCAATAAAAATGGTTTAGCGGGCTTCTTGTCTAACTCTAGGCGGACAAATGTGGCTCTTACAAGGGCCAGGCATGTTTACTTTCCCTTCTAATCAGAGCTCCATGTTGTTTGCTTCCGGTCAGTTCATTTTAGAAATTCTATGGCAGCCACTGTTTATGGAAATGACCCAACTCTAACCAACAGTGGGTCAATTTGGGCAAGATTAGTGCTTGATGCGAAACAAAGAGGGTGTTTCTTCAATGCCGAGGATGACACGGGCTTGGCTGGCTGATGCAATAAAAGATGCTTGTATAGCTGAATTTCTCAATATGGATTCTCTGCATTTCTGAAGGCCAAAGAGGCAGGTATATTTATTTTAGGAGCCAAAAGCGTTTTGCTATCTCACTAGCGGCATAAAACCATGATACATATTTTTATATGTGATCTTGTTCATGACTTGATCCTTGCTTACGCAGGGGTACAAGTATCATTCTCTTGTTTTCATTAAGACAAGTGCATATTTCTATTTTGCTTTTAATAAGAAGAAAGGACATCTGATTTAGGAAAATGGGCAAGGTGAAAGGTGTCAGAAATAAGTATCAAAATTGCTGTGTTGCTCTATGATGGTACTCTATTAAGTAGAAAAACAATAATAATAACAACAAAAAACATTTTAAAACCTCCTCTACGATCGAAATTTCTTGCCACAAACCAAAACCAAAGCCACAGTGATCAATTATATCAATGAAGCAGGCAAGATTACAAATTTAACCCGAAATAAAATAAAATATAATATAATAAATAATAAAAAAGAAAACAGGAGGGATATTAAGTAGGCACAAAGTCTAAAACCTGGGTGATGAAGCTCAAAGGACCATGGCACGTGGAGGGGGGGAGAGAGAGGAGAGGAGACGAGAGAGGAGGTAGAGGCACGACAAACTCTCAGGGTCCGCGTCCTGAATTTGGATCTTGCTAACATGATTTTCTCGAGTGGGAAAAAATACTCATCCAAGAAGCTCCAGTATTCAGCATTTACGGTGGGTACATTCCACAATCCGTAGACCATAATACATCAACTTGGTCTTAGTGATTCCCTTTTTCTGGAGGAACTGCGCCCCCTGAATCCAACAACACGGATCTTCGCAGCAGTAGCCTTCGCAGTCTGAGAGTTTTTACCCTTGGATTCTCTTTTTACACTACCCGCAAGAGATTTTATCGGCCTTTTGAGTGCAGCGCTCTTTCTAGCCTTATTGGGTGCTGATCTTTCCGCCGCTGCGGTTGCTTTTCTCTCCACTTTGCCTTTCTTTTTTGCAGCTTTTATGTTCTTTCCCTTACGATCTGCCTGTAGTGACTTGGCGGCATCCCTTCTGACATTGTTTACATTAAGAGATTCCAGGCTCTCATTTTTTTTAATGGCTTCTTCAATACTTGTTGCTAAAGGAAGATCTTTCTTGGCAACAAGGCTTGTTACCTTGCCTGCACGAGGAAATTTTTGAATTAATAAGAATATGCAATGGAATGGTAGGAAGGATGATATAAAAAGATAATGTCAACATAATCCTGTTAACCATCATCTCTCTGTTTCAAGAACATGTCAGCACAAGAGCTGAAAAACTCCTGAAATAGAAAAAATAAATAAATAAATATAATAATCGCAACAACCAGATGCAGAAGCGTGCTCTGCAACGGTGGCCCATCCATTTAATCCAAGAGGGAACATTGATACATAATTTTTTTTTTTACTTCCATTTTTTTAACCCCATCAATCTCATCATAATTGCTTGCACGTCTATCATCTGGGGTAAGAAGTATGCTTAGAATTTTATTAATGACAAAAATTAATAAACCAAAAGATGAAGGTATGGTTGCCAATCAAAAAGTTCAAAATTCGTGGGTTAGGAGCCTATTCAGGTCAGTCAGGTAATAAATGCTCCATCCAACACTAAATCATTTTGTTAACCTACGCCAGGACTCGTTGAAAACATCCAAAAGAAATTGTATAACACAAGACGCAGAAAACCAGAAGATATCGAATAAAGCATTTAGGGGTTGCCATCAAGTCCATTAATGCAAGCCTTAAATTCACAGTGTGGATTTGATATTTGATACAGTATTTAAGTCAAATAATTTAATACACAAACACATATAAACCGATACAACTAAGTAATCAAAAATTAGAAAATGCCAGTATTTTCTACTTGGAGAGTATCTCTATCAAGATCATAAAAACCAGGTGTTAGATCTAAGAGTATCACTTTCTGTTCAACAAAACCAACCCCCCCTTCCCTCTCTCTTTTGAGGACTTCTACATCTCTCCACTCTAAATCGAGCTAAAAAATCAAGACAAATTGTCAAACTTCTAAATCAGTAACAAGAAATCTAAGCTTTAGTTCATGACGAGAGAAGGAAAGAAGAAGAGAATTCAGGGGAGGCATAAAATCAGAACTTCAGAAACAGAAAATCAACAAAAAAAAAAAAAAAAAAAAGGAGTAAGAACATTTGTTGATACCATATCTACATTTGCAATAGTTGAACCAAATATCATTCATATGCAAAAGAATGATAGTTTAGCTCAGCATATAACGGAAGTAATGGCATGTGAAAAAAAAAGAGATAAATGCATTTCACATAAGCATACCTTTGGCACCCATCCGAGCAGTTCTTCCAGTACGATGGAGGTAATCAATCTAAAATCACATAACAATGAATAATTCAAGCTCAAAGCTATGGAGAGTAAAAACTAGGAAAAATTATGCAGCTAGGAGTCAGGAAGAAAAGCAACACCCACAGAATTCAATGGAAAGTCAAACATGATAACATGGTCGACATCCAAATCAAGTCCCCTTGCAGCCAAGTCCGTGCACACCAATGTTGGGCAATCCCCTTCTTCACTCTTAAACCTTTTCAGGTTTTCAACTCTGGCATCAAAAACATATTTCGTGATAAAAAATTTAATAACTTAAAATCTCAATAATGAAAATGTCTTCTTTAGATAATATAGTGAATATCTCTTCTTTAAATAATATAGTGAACATCATATTTTAATAAAACTTTACACCAATTATATGCTAAAATAAACTAAGCAACTAGATACACAAACAATATCATAGACATTATGCTATGATCCTTTAGCAAACTTGCAGGAAAAAGCTAAAAGAATCTACGTGGATACTGTCATAGTCTCACAGTCATATAAATATGCTATTCTCTATATAGAACAGATCTTGTTGCATTTACTTAAAAATCATGATAGACCTCCGAACAGGAGTTAAGAAGCATAGGAACAATCATAACATGCACAGCAAGTTCAGAGAACAGAAAGAAGGACTAAAAGTAATATACTAGCAAAAAAATTAAAGAGAACAAGTATTACTTATAAATTTTGAAGAAAAAAAAATGGTGCACAAGTACAGAAAAAGGAAACAGAAATACTTGGTGTGTGCTAAAAAAGAAATAAAAGGGATCTGACTGATTTTTGGTTTTAAAGAAGGCCAAACAATGAGCCAAGAAAACTCCCACTATAGCTATATGAAGCATGATTAGCAAGTAGAGATCACAGATATGGGCCATATGGCAAGTGATGAAAGCAGAAGCGCACATCCTTTAGGAAGTCACCAAGTAAGAATGTGAATGCTCAAGTGATCCTTTAAACCACTGATGTTGATAGAATTGCCAGTAAGGAAGTCTAACAAGGTGAGCTATTAAGGACACTAGGTTATGTCCAGCAACAACTTGTGCGTCGATCACTTCCCCTCCTCAATGTGCATATAGCTGGCTTTTATTTCATTCATTTGTGTAGTAATTATTCTATGGCTTGCTGCTTATTTAGGGTTAAATATAAATAGCCCATTTAGGCCTGTCCTGCATCAACATTGTTGGCTACTTCAATAATCCGCATTTGCATCTGAATACATCTTCTCATTGTTAAATGAAAATCCTGTGTATCAGTCTAGATTGTGCATTTTTTTGTAAACTTGTTTCATTACATTAAGTACATGTGCACTTGATGTTGCAAAGGTTCCACAAATATTCAATAAACTTCTTCTATATTTTTAACTTTATAACATTTGTTTTTAGCTAAGGCAGATATGTCAGGCTTATCACTAAATCTTTAGTTATCATTCATCGAGGACAGGTCAGACAATAGATATGAAGTTACATGCAAGAAATCACTCCAAAACAAGGGTTTAAATCTCGGTACCGGACCCTGTCTTGGTTTGCTCCTGGAACAGTAATAAGACAGAGACATGACAAGACAGCATAGCCGGATAGTCCTAAATAGTTACGATAACAGGGGCAGAAGCCAACATTTTCCTGATTTTAACGGGTGAGATAATACATACATTGATAATATTTTAATTTTTATAAAATAATAAAGAATTATTTGGTATAGTTTCATCAAAAACAAAGAAAATCAGACTCCTAGCTAATAATACAGTATATTATATACATGACATACATATTTTTGCGATGAATCAATTTTTGTTCTTTTGAACCTAAATGGTTATACTTCCAAATAATTGTTCCCAGATTTTGAAATACACAAATAACCTCATCACTTCATTGATACAAGGATAAAATTATTAAAACAACTTAATCAAGACTTGAAACTTATACTCAGCATTCTCAAAATCATCCCGAACCGGACGGTTCCGGACGTGCCAAACCGGGCCGGCCAGAAACCGGGATGGTTCCGGCATGGAAAACGGCACATACCGATGCCGAGGAAGAAAGAGAGGAAAATTGAGGCATAGAGAGAGAGAAAGGAGGAGAGCAAGAGAGAAGAGAATGCCATCGGAAGCTGGCGGTGGCCCTCTATGGCCGCCGAAGAGTGGCAGATGCTGCCATGGCTCGGTTCGCTCGATGGAGCTGCCGCAACGAGCGAGAAAGAAAGAGAAGGGAGACCACTGGAGATGGGAGGACTAGACGGCAGAAAGATCGTCAGAGGACTCTGGATGGCCACTGTGGCAACTAGGCAGCAGAAGCGGCGCGAACGGCGGTGTGGTCGTGAACGCATAGCCCTTTTTTCAAAAACAGAGAATAACAGTAAAGCCGACAAACCATTTGTTGGCTTCACTATTTAAAAGTTTTTTTTAAAAAAAAATTAAAATCAGTGAAGCCAGCAATCGAATTACCGGATTCATTTTTTAAACTTTTTTATAAAAAATCTATTAATCAGTGAAGCCAGCAAATGATTTGCCGGCTTCACTCAAGTTTTTGTTTTTTCTAAAAAACATGTGAAACAGGAACGTTGCCCTTATTTCACGCCCGCGACACCGCGCGCATGGACTGCATCGTCCGGCAGCCACAGCGGCCAACCGAAGGACATCCGATGGGCCGTCCGACTCCTTGCCCTCACTCTTTTCTTTCTTTCTCCCTCTCTCTCTATTTCTCTCTCTTTCTCTCTTTTCCTCCTCCCAGTTCCCTTCCTTGTTTCGGTTTATGTCAGTCTGATCCAGTACAGAACCGTACAGGACTGTGCCACCGGCCGGCCGAAATGGGCACTAGTACCAGAACTGAAAACCTTGCCTATACTCGATAAATGCAAAATAAAAATAGCAATAGACAACAACCAATAGATTGCATAGTTGCTTCTTTTTTCCTTGAAAGATATATGTGTATATATATAATTTAATATAAAAGAAATAGTAAATGAAAGAGAAAGGGCAAAACTGAGTTGATACAAGGAGTCACTAAACTATAAAAAATGAGAGAGAAAAAGTTGTGTGCAGCTCTATCACATGTAGGTTGTGGAGCCATGATAGTTGTGACCTTCTCATAATTATCATTGGAAGCAATGCATTCAAATCCACCCGTTACTCACATGTGGACCGATCCTTCAGTTAAGGTGTTGTTTGGTGATCCTAATTTAGTTTGATTTGTCTAAAACTGTTTTATTTGGATTCTCCAAAAAATGCATTATTTAGAAAACTTTCAAAACATGGCATGAAAATTTTGAGATACCGAAATTTAGGAAAGCCTAGCGTGCTGTCTTATTTAGACATGTTCCAAAATATGGCATGAAAATTTTGAGATGCAGAAATTTAGGAAAGCAGACTAAGCCCGTTGGTGTTTTGGGAAAAGGACTAGTTTGGGGGGGTGGGGGTGTGGGGGTTCCAAGTATATAGTAATTTTGGAAAATATACATGAGAAAGGTAGATTATTATGGTATTTTTCCCAATATTTGGAAAGCCTCGGTCCCCACCAACCCTTCGAGCTCCACCACATCCCAACCATCACAATGTATCCCAGGTGTCGAGCACAACTAAGATCATTGAGATGGGACGAGAATCAGGAGAGAGAACCACTGTCCCATACCCATCTCAATCATGTTTTCTTATCGGAAGGTACAGCACCAAGGATATCATCCTATTTCGATGGGACCTAAATCACAGCTCCAGAGATGTTGTGGGCATGCACTGTATCAATTATATGAAATTGCATCATCAAACTAATGAGAAAATTGCGATTGGAAGATTTAGATGATTCTAAAAAAAAAAATGTAGTATCAACTATGAAGTAGTATCATGGAGCAGCTTGAACTGGAACTGAAATCTGACATTACCATGTGGTAACATAAGCATTTTTCCAAGATGTCATAGTATCTATGAAACCTTACCTTTGTGCATGGCTAAATCATGAAAACAAACTTTGAATACATGGACTTACAAATGGAATCATTTATTAGTAATATACGACCAGTGTTGATAATTTGATGTTCAACATAAAGTAACAACTCCTTTTCAACTACCAGAAAATGCACCACAATAATATACAGTAACCAGAACTAATCAACTAACCTTTCCTCTGCTGGCACCTCCCCATGGTAATTTACAGTGAATATCTGGTTTTCAGTTAGAAAATGATCCACGGCACGACTTGAATTCAGTGTATTGCAGAACACCATCACCCTATTTCCCTTTGCCAGACTTGGCTCAAGAACCTGCCATGACTTATCACACACTATTTTCAGAAATTTCACCCATTGGAAAGCACAATAGTTTCTGATATTTGAGCATTCATCATCAATAAAAATAATCGTTGAACCAAATGCAAGGAATGCAGATGGACTAGAATTAAGGAAATCTAGATAGACTATAAGCCTAGAATTTAAGTACCAAGCAATACCATACTATACTAGTTAGGTACAGGTACTGGATGCTCCTCAATACCAGTCCATGTCAACAATGGGTACATCATCTCCATTTTGCTGTGCCAGCACCAAGCAATGTACCAGGTGTCTGTATGATACAGTACTGTACCAGCAAGGATATCCTTATCCACTATAAGCATTACTTGAATACTTTGAATATGATGATCCAAATGTTCAGCTAGCATCTATAGTTTTAGTGTCACCTTGATATTAAATATGATTATGGATTTTGTGGGCACAAAAAACTACATAAATTTTTGAAAATTGGGTGGCTTGTAAGCTTTGTATGAAAGCATGAATTTCAAACTTGAATAATAAACTAAAATGAGTATCCAGTTATTAGATGCATGTCTTCTTAATTTTCAATTCTTTCCCTCTTCTATCCAGACCTTTAATGCCAAGGATCCTACAAAGTCACAATCTCCAAGTTCAAAAATCATGCAAAAGACAATGGCAAAATACTAAGGCATTATTAGTAGATTAATAAAGATATTTGCACTAGAAAACCACATTTCTCTGAGATAAAGAACTGCAACCTCCATTCCAATGTGATCATTAGACCTAAGCATTTTCAGCCCAATCCGGCACAGCCTGATTTGGGTGGGCCTGGAGGCCCGAGCATGGCTAGGAATTTTGAGCAAATGGAAATTCCACCTGGGCCCAGGCTCGTCAAAATTATATAGACCCATCCAGAAATTCTATATAATAAAAAGCCGCCTTTCCCTTTCATAATCCATCTTGTTCCTAACCCCTTCCACTCCATCCACCTCAACACAACCTCTTGCCTCCTCCCTCTTCTTCCTTTATATTGATGATCTCATCAAGTCCCCATCACTCTCTCTCTCCCATCCATCTTGCTTCGCTCACCTCCTTAACCCACCGGTTATCTCTTTCCTTCCCTCAGCATGCCTCCCTGAAATGGTCACTGCATTCGCCCACGATAGATCCAGGTCTAGCAGAATTTGTCTGGGGTTTGGGTTATATCTGCCAATCCAGGTCAGGTTCAAGCCAGAATTTTCGGCCTTCAATATGGAGCTTAGGACCAGCCCAATCCCAAATGCTTAGACACAATTGTCTTGTGTTGGGAATCCTATGGTGAGATAAGGTTTTCTTGATAAAAATGAAGGTTGTATAGGCAACATTAGTAAAACTTCATCTAACTTCCATCTTTTAAAGTCATATCCCAAGGAGGGCACCAAAAGGAGAAGGAAACACAGATAGACAGCTTATCAGGAGAGCTAGATACATAACTTTTTGTTTATTCAATTCACAACAATACAAATAATTATGTTTCTCCTCTTAAATACTTAATTAACTTTTTTAATTAAATATAACCTTCCACACTTCTAACAGCACATTAGATTCAGATAGAAGTTTTCATTATGATATAAAAAATACAAAATGGTGGCCCATAAACATCTTCATGCCAAAAGTGACATGTAGCAGAAAGTTGTACAGATTATTTGCATGTGAAATATTGAAATAATCTGAAATTTGGTTGGAAAACTAAGTTTTGTGCATGAAGCAAAAGCACCAATATCTCCACCAAAAGAAAACGTGCATTGTTTTCTGACCCTGTATCATCTGACAAGAGCATAGAGCATAAAGCACAGAGGTAACAAGTCTAAAAAAAAAAAAAGAGGAGGCAATTGATATGTAAACATCATGATACAATTATCTAAGAAGCTAATCATTATATTCCTAGCTATTTTGTGCGGTGTATAATCAAGACTTAATTAAAACATTTCAATAAATAATCATAATATAATTCTTTCTATTAAGGAAATTTTTAGTGCAGGTAATATATTCTTGCAAGCAAATGTAGCTACAGTCGATCACAAATATATCTATAGAGAGATATATATTAATCAGATTAAAAGACCTTAAAATGTAATCAATTTAATATTGAGCACAATTGTAGAATATGGTTATTAATTCTTTACCCCAATTCTTAAGACCAAAATATTTTTCTTTGCCCATATTTCAAGCAACCAATGGCAAAAGCTGGGCATTAATGCATAGCACAGATCTCACACAAATCATATATGGTAAGACAACCTAGTAATTAACATGATTGTATCCTTGGTATGGAGTAAAGTGGCACAGGCAAATTACCAGATATGTCCAAATTCATAAATCAGAAGAATTAGCAGAACTTGGCATGTTTTGATCTCAATAATATAAGCTAGTTCAATTTAAGAGGTACTGTGTTCAATCATCCACATGTTTGTATATGGACAAAATTACCAATTGACAGGTATGTCAATAAACACAAAACTCAAAAGCACATTGAAGTGTTTGACATCTGACCTGCAGAAGAGCCTCCAGCTTGTTTTCGGCACCAGAAAGTTTGATAAAATCATGCCTTGCAGATGCAACTTTCTTGTGCAAAGTGGATGTACGCAAATGGATTATTCCTTGAAATTCCTCGTCTATCAGTTTTTGCACTGCCTGCAATGACAGATCAAGGATCCCAGTTAAAGAGAAAAATGTGAATAGTAAGGGGGGTTATCAGTTTCATTAATTGACTTTTAGCTTTTTATGACAAGCCATGGACAGAGAATATAACATCATTGCATTATAACAAACACCCACTAGAGTGATCAGAGGCCTTCAAATGAATATGATGGAATCACACAAAAGGCAAAAGCATATGACTACAATAAATAGCCCTTGGTTTTAGAAATATGCAAGGCAAGAGTGTTAAGTTCCAACTAAAATTTGGAACAACCTTAGTCATGGTTGCAGTAACCAAAACAGTTTGAAATCCTTGGTCACCAGGTTTTGCTGCACGGTTCTTTAATGGACCAAGAAACTTGCGGATGTCAGGACCAAAACCTCGATCAAACATCGTATCTGCCTCATCCAAAACCTGTCATAAATCATGCCAATTCCACTTACTAGTCAAAAAACCATTCATGAAAAAAAAATCTAGATTGCACACCAGTTCAAAGTTTAAAAAAAATCAAAGGAGTTGTTAGGAATCTTAAATAGAACCCACCAAGTACTTGATATCCCCATAAACCATGTTCCCATCCTCAATATGCTGCAGAACCCTTCCAGGGGTCCCGACAACCATATCAATTGGAGTATTTAGTGAATCTTCTTGTGGCCTTAAACGGATGCCTCCGCTTATCATGGTCGATCGAAATCGTGCATGGTGACCTATAGACTTCGCAACATGGAAGACCTGCAATTTTACCCCATAGTTTATTCCTTTCAAGTGCCAAACCCATAGTCTATTATTATATATTGAGCACAAAATTTGAAAAACATTCCCAACCTGCTCACATAGCTCCCTTGTGGGACAAAGCACAACTGCCCTAGGACGCCTCGGTTTCATCAGCATGCCTGACAAGGCTTCATCACGCCTCATTAGCTGCAAAAACAGTTAGTTAGCATTTTTCAGATTAATCCAACCAAATATGTGGCCCACAAATCATGCAAGCAGTCTATATGGCTATCCCCAACTATCCAATATCTCACAAGCTTGGTACTGGTATATTAATTTAAATATATGGTATGTTATCCAAAATATGTCCTAAAGAGGATTTTAAAAAAAAACGCATCAGATAAAATTATCCATGATTTATCTAACATGAGACTTGTTTTCCACTCTATCACAACTCTTTAAATTTGCAATGAACATTGGAATCCATGGTTATCAACTGGGTGGTAGCCTCTGGTATCAGCATGAAAACACGCTAATCTCATGGTACGAACAAAAAGAGAAAGGTTATAACAATCCTTTAAGGTAAGGAACATTGAACATTACAAAAGGATGCACGGAGACACAAAACCTCTCAAACAACAGCAAGATTAGTATTTTATCAAACAAATCGATGGCAGACTTGAATCAAAACAAAATTTGTAAGTATAACGGAAAACAGAACCAAGAAATGGATTGCTCTGACTATTATACTGATTAAACCAGAGAAAGATTAATCTTTTTATCAGACACGTCGAGGTAAAAAGAAATTCTAGAAACTCATGCATGTTAACTTGGCTGAAACTCAAAATCCGTAAATAAAAAGAAGATGGATAGGTCGGGACGACCTGAACAATAGGCAACATATACGCCAAGGTCTTCCCGGACCCGGTGTGAGAACCCAAGACAACGCTCCTCCCCTCCAGGACCGCCGGCACCCCGATGCACTGGATCTCCGTCGGCACCGAGATCCCCATCTCCTTGACCGTCCCCATCACCTCCTCGCTAAGACCCAGCTCCTCGAAGCTGGAAGCCATCATGCTCTTCTTCTCCTTCTTCTTCTTCTCGACGGCTGCGGTAATAGGAGCCGGGGAGACAGGGGAAGACGGCGTTCTCTTGGCAGCGTCTTTGAGGTGCCTGACCCGGAGGCGCTCGAGGAGGACAGAGTGGCGGAGGGACTGCGTGGCCTGCTCGGCCTCGGCAGCGGGCGCGGTGGAGAGGCAGCGGGTCCGATTAAACCCTAGATAAACCCTAGGCGGCAAGGGGCGGGCTCGGGCGGAATAGAAGAGGGTCCGGGAGAACATGGCGGAGGAGGACGAGAAGGAGAGGGAGAGGGAGAGGGAGAGGGAAAGGAGGGCTCTTCCGGTCCCTCCGCCACCAGCCATAGCTGCTGTCGCAGAGAACGGGCCGGGGTTCTTGAATCTTGGGAGGGAGCGGATTGTTAGAGCGAGGCTATGCCATCCGTTATACGGTATTCCAAACCCCGTTTGCTACCGTGGGGTGGCGTTGGGATGCCAGCCCATGCTATATCAGTATAATCGAGCCAAGCCCAACCCAGCCAATTTAATTTCGGCCCAAGCATGAGCAGCATGCTAACATCATGTTTGAATGCATGCTATTCTTGTATGGAATAAATAATTATTTATTTTATATAATAATCATTAAAATTATATAGTGTATAAATTATTTATATATTCATTAAAATTATTTTTACTAGTCCTATCTTCAATAAAATTAGAGTGATGCTCTTTTTTTTTTCTTTTTTAGCTAGTGAGTGAAATACACGTTATTGAGTTTTCTTCAAGCTTATTTCATTTTATCTCAGCACCATAATTTTATGATTTTATCTTAGATTGAAAAAGACTTTGAGGATTTTTGCAACGTAGTTATCCCACCAAATCATAATGGTCATTCATGATCACTCAGGTCAAATACTTGCTCTTGGAACTGCCCTTGCATGTGAGAAGTTAATCCATGAAATCAAATTACATGCTGCTCGGGAAGGGTGACATTTCTCGATATTTCTAAGAAAGATTGCTATTGAGGGGATTCTTCTACTATAATCTCTTGGTTTGATGGGCATGGTAACTTCTTTCATGGGTATATAATGAAGATTAGGAGTCTGTTATCCAATATAGTTTGCCTCGAAGCGTAATTAAGTTATGGATCACCTTGCAGACATGGCCCATTGCAACTGAAAGCTTCTGCCTAACTCTCACAGATGCAAGAATTCACATAACCTGCGTGCGTGTTTATGCTCGTGTCATCACTTATCTCACCAATGCCTTCTGTCGACGGTAACAGCCTTCTTATTTTTTTAATCAAAAAAAAATATTTGATCAGGGAAATTCAATTTTTAAATAGCTTAATCGTTCGTCGATCACCATCGAATTATTCGGCCAACCCAACGGATGTGATCGCGTGCGCAACTGCTGAATGCTGATTTACGGACCAGTTTAGTCCCATATCGGGAATATACGAACCAGGAAGGGGCAGCCACTCATTTAAGGGGAGATGGCCGTGGAACGTGGAGGCATACTTACCTGGACGGGGTCGATGGGTGATCAAAAAGGCCCATGGCCTAGGTCAGCGGCCCTCATTGCACTTGGAGGGAGCGCTGATTTACCATCTCCCCAAGCGGGAGAGTGGACGTCATAATTTGTGCTAGAGGGGGTACGCGTTCGCGCGGCCCCCGCCAATCCATGTCTCAACGCTTCCCAGTTTCTCTTTCATGTAAAAAATAGACTTTCATTTTTTTAATATTTTAAAAAGTTTATTTAAAATTTTAATGTTTTATATTTTAAAAAAATTATTAAAAAATTAAAAAATATTTTTTTATATTGATCTTAAAAATATTATTTAAAGATATTTTAAAAATAATATTTTTAAATATATAGTTTAATTTTTTAAAATTTATATTGATTTCATTTATGTTGTCTAAAAATAAGCAATCATTCAATTAAAAAAAAATTAATACTTAATAATGATACCACATGCATCAAACATCAACTTCATTCTTTATTTAGAATTTTATTTTTTATTTTAAAATTTTATTTAAAATTATCATTAAAATAATAATAAATTTTTTAAATTATTAAATAATAATTAAAAAATAATATATTTTAATAAATTTTATTAAGTAGGAGAGAGAGAATTATCTCGATCGTTCGAAATTTCTCATCCGATTAAGATGAACCTAATTTTTTCTATTTAGCTACCCCAAGCCTCCGAATAAGAAAAATAAAAATAATAAAAAAATCTAAAATATCAATAAAAAATAAAAAAAATTGTATTCATTTAAAATTTATTTTAGTAGATAACTTCAGTATTGAAGCTCAATTTTATATATTAATTTAAGTAATTTAAATTTTTCATAAATTTTTTCTAATAAAATTTTAATAATATCTATTTATAAAATTATTATTAAAAGAACTAATCAAAAATAAATTTTAAATATATTTTAAAATATTTATAGGGCTATGAATTAAAATTATTAAAAATATCTTTAAAATTTTAAAATTTGATATATTTTATTTTAAACTAAAAAATATATTTAAATAGAAAATAAAAACTAAATATAATAGAAGCAAAAGAACCATCTGAATGACTTCGAAATCATTTTAAAAAAATTATTTAAAGATGCTATTTAAAGATATTTAGAAGATAATATTTTTAAATATAATAATAATAAATTAATATTTTTTAAAAATATATAATTTATTTTTAAAAATTTTATATTGATCTTATTTGCGCTATCTAGAAATATATAATCATTCAATATAAAGTAAATAATACTTAATAGTGGTATAACAAATAGCTACATACATTATGTATAAAACATCAAGTATCATCCTTTATCTAAAACTTTATTTTTGATTTTAAAATTTGATTTAAAATTATTATCAAGATAGTAATAATTTTTTTAAACAATTAAATGATAGTAAAAATTTATAAAAAATAATATATTTTAATAAATTTTATTAAAAGAGGGAGAGAGAATTACTTTGGTCGTTCGAAACTTTTCATTTGATTGAGATTGATCTAAATTTTTCGTTCAATAACTCTAAGCCTCCCACCAAATTGAGACTCCTACGAATGAAAAAAAATAAAAACTAAAAAAAATTTAAAAAAAACATATGAAATATCAATAAAAATAAAGAAAAAAATGGAAATAAATGAAAAGGCAAGATCTTTTACCGCATTGATTTAAAATTTATTATAATACAAATCAAATATAATAAAAATAATAGTATATTCTAAAAATATAATAAAAAATTAATAACTAAAAAAATGAGATTCATAATCTTACCTAGTGAGTGCGATCGATAACTTCATTATATTGTATTGAACCTCGATTTCGTATATTATTTTAAGCAATTCTAATTTTTTGCGTAATTTCATCCAAATTTCTTTCAAATAAAATTTTAACAATATCCATTTATGAAATTATAATTAAAAGAACTAATTAAAAATAAATCCTAAATATATTTTAAAATATTTATAGAGCTATGACCTAAAATAACTAAAAATATCTTAAAATTTCTAAAATTTGATATATTTTATTTTAAACTAAAAAATTAATTTAAATAAAAAATAAAAAATAAATATAATAAGAGCAAAAGAACTATTTAAATGATCAAATAGTTAGTGATATAAGCAAATATAACTAATTCAACAAAATTATATAAAAATATGAAAAAAAAATCACTCAATTAATATAATCTAATAATAAATAATATAATACAATAAATTTAAATAAAATAAATAATATAAATTTTATACATTTTTGTTTATTAATAAACTAATATGGGGCGAAATATAATGAATATCTTTGTAAAAATATTTACTTAATAGATGGATTCGAAACTTCAAAATCATCTATAGTAAAAGAAAGATATAATCTATCTTTTTTTTCTGATGAAAAAATATACTAATATCATAAATATTATTTTCATTATGAAAAAATCAATTAAAATAGTAGAAAATTTTATAATTTTTTAATTAAATTTATACTAATATTTTTTTAATTATCATTTAATTACTTTTAAGCCGTCCAATCTTAAAATCAAGTTAACATCAAGATAATAATAATTTTTAAAATTATCAAATAATAGTAACAAAATAACCTATAAAAAAATTTAATAAATTTTATTGAGAGGAAAAGAAAGTTACCTCATCTACTCCGAGCCTTCTATTCGACTATGATGAATCTAAAAGTTTTAAAATTTAATATATCTTTTTCATAAACTTGCCTAACATCATACATATCATCTCTCTTTAAAATAATATTTTTATCTTAGCCTAAAAATATATTTAGATTGGCTTAAAAAGTTAAATATAATAGGAGTAAAAAAATTATTTAAATGATCAAATACTCCATAGTTAAGTGATACGAGCAAACAAAATTAAATCAATAAAATCACATAAAAATATGGGAAAAAAATACTTGATTAACTTACTCTAATAATAAATAATATAATAAAAAAATAATTAAATAAAAGATAAAAATCTTATAATTTTTATTTTATTAGTAAATTAATATGGAGCAAGATGTAATAAATACTTATTAAAGATATCTACTCAATAGATGGATCCAAAACTATAAAATCATCCATAAAAAATAGATAATTATAATTGACTTCTTTTTCTAAAAAATATCTATATTATAAGTATTATTTTTTATTATTGAAAAGTCCATTAAGATAGTAGAAAAATTCATAATTTTAAAATTAAATTTATACTAATATTTTTTTTTATTATTTAATTACCTTCAAGCTATCAAATCTTAAAATCAAATAAACATTAAGACAACAATAAATTTTTAAACTACCAAATAACAAAAAAAATAAATTATAAAAATAATAGATTTTAATAAATTTTATTAAGAGAAAAAAATTTGTTACCTCATCTGCTCTAAGCCTCTCAGTCGATTGAGATGAATCTAAAATTTTCTATTTGACTGCTCTAAATCTTCTAATCAATTGAAACTCCTGCGAATGAAAAAAATAAATTAAGAGAAACTATATAATAAAATTATTCAAAATATTTAATCTCAAGTAATCAACATAAAAATATATGAACAAACACTATAATTTGATAATGCATATTTATAAAAATTATATATAATAATTTAATTTTTTAAAATCTTCCACATCATCTTATTTTTTTTCTTTTTTTTTGTTACAAGGTTGGTTCTGATGATCGATACATAAATTTTAATAAAATAAAAATTATAATCTCATAATTCTTTTATTTATCAATAAACTAATATGGAGCAAAAATATAATGAATACGTTCTTAAAAATATTTACTTAATAGATTGGTCCAAAACTACAAAAATCATCCATAAAAAATAGAAAGCCATAAATCATCTTTTTCTAATAAAAAATATATCAATATCATAAATATTATTTTTATTATTCGACTCTCCGATGGTAGGATATATAATTATTAAATAAAATTTATACTAATAATTTTTTCATCATTTAATTATCTTCAAACTGTCTAATCATGAAATCAAATCAACATTATGATAATAATAAAATTTTTTAACTACCAAATAATAATAATGAATAATTTATAAAAATAATAGATTTTAATAAATTTTATAGAGAGAAAAAGTTATCTCATCGGCTCCAAGCCTTCTATCTGATTAAAGATGGATCTAAATTTTTTTATTTGGTGCTTCGAGCCTCCCACCCAATTAACACCCCCACGAATAAAAAAAGTATAATAAAAATTAAGAAAAATTAGAAAAAATCAATGACAACAAAAAAATAGTGAAAATTTTAAAAGACCAAATATTTTTCTATATAGACTATTTAATTTTTTTCTCTTTTTTAACAATAAAAATCCACATAAGATAATAGAGAGGAAAGCAAAAGATAATGCGTTTAAAAGCATCTTTCATCAGTTTTGTAGTCTAAAAATATCATCTGAGAAAATTTTAAAAGGATTGCTACTGCGCTTGCAACGGTCCTCTGCTTTCATTGACGGATTATTTAATGGATATGAAGGCTTAAGTGGGTTAGAAGAATTTTACTAAAAAATATTTTAAAAAATTTATGATTATTTTTTTCTCATCAGATTCATAGGAGGTTACTATTTGTAATATCATAGCTTTCCAGTCTATGAGAAAACTATTATTTAAGAAAGGATTTACAGCATTATCTGATTTTTAAAAAATATTGATGCAGCAAAATAGTGAATAAAAAATTAAAAAAAAAGAGATTAAAATTAGTTCATCATTTTGATAGATTTTATATCAATAAAAAAAAAATTCAGCACTCATCTTTTCTCGATTCTTTGCCTATCGAACACTTAGAATACCACTATTCTCAATTCTTTGTATCATCCAAAAAACTAACTAAACACTAAACCAACAACAATCAGAAAGAGTTTTAAAAAAAATGTTTAGAAAAGATACTATTAAACTTACCTTTCTTTCAGAGGATAGAAGGGCACGATTCCATTGTCCACCCCTTTGCTCACCCATGATGCCCATGCCACCATCCCTCCAATCGAGGGTTATAAAAATTCGAAAAAAATGGCAGAAGGAACAAAAGGTGATATACTTCATCATTAGTATCTTTTAAACTTTTAAAAAAAATAAACGTAGAAATTTAGCTTTCAAATCAATAGAGAACTGTACTCTATTTGTGGATAATTTATTAAATTTGATCTGATTCGATAAATTAATTCAAAATTTAAAATATATTATTTTTTAAAAAATAATAAAATTATTATTTTTTAAAAAATAAATTAGTATATTATTATTTTTAAAATTAAAAAATATATTTTTTTAAATAATAATAAATTAATATTTTTTAAAAAATAATATTTTTATAATATTTTAATTTTAAAAAATAATATTTTTTAAAGAATGTTATTTTCATTTTTTATCCTTCCCCTACTTTTATTTTTAAAATATTATTTTTTTTATTTTTAAAATATTTTAAATTATTATTTTTATTTATTTATTTATTTTCTTCCTCTTTTTTTTTTCTTTTTTTTTTATCTTTTTTCCTCCTTCCCTTCCTTTCCTCCCGCTGCCTCCTCTTCTACCCCCAACCCCCTCCCCCTATCGAGTGAGGTCCAGGTGGTGGCTATCCGTGCCACCGCCACTGCGGTGGTGCCCCACCACCGTCTGCACCACATCCGCTTACATGTGACCACCAAACCCCCTCCCCTCTCCTTTCTCGGCTTCGGCACCACACCACCCCTTCCCGGCCCCCAGTGCCACCAAAACCCCTCGCCACCCCTCCTTGGCACCGAACGCCTCGCCCCACCTGCGCGATCATCCTCTGTAGGGAAGAGGAGGCGGCACCCCATTTCTTTTTTTTCATTTTCCCCCTTCCCTTCTCTTTCTCTCGTCGCCTCCCCCATCCCCCACCCTCGCCCCCACCATGAGGCCAAGGTCACGGCCGTTCGTGCCGCCTCCACCACGATGCTACCCCCACTGTCGTCCGCGTTGCATCCGGCTCCGCATGACCACCAAAACTCCTTTCCTTCCTTCTTCCTACCGCCTCCCCCACCCTCTGTCCACTTCTTTCTTCCACTCCCCCCACCCTCCACCCATGTGAGGCCCAAGTTACAGCTATCTGTGCTGCTCCAAGTGGACGGTATCTGCAAGAACTCGAAGCAAAAAAAAAAGGCTATCATAGAAAAATGATAAAGGAGAAAAAAAGCACCCAAGGAAAATCGGAGGGAAAGGTCAACATTGAAGAGAAAAGAGACGGCAAAAAAAGGTGAGAGGTGACAAGAAGGAGAGTAGGGAGGAAATAAGCATCGCGAGGGCTCAAAAAATTTTCAGAGAGCTCCGTAGAGGTCCAAAGCCAAAAAAAAAAAATAAAAATAAAAAGAAAGCTCGTTTTTCCTCCTTTCCTTTTCTTTCTTCCATCGCCTCTCCCCTCCTCCACCCTCACCCCCATCATGAGGCCAAGGTCGCAGCTGTTCACGCCACCCCCACTGCAGTGGGTTACAGCTATCCGTGCTGCTCCAAGTGAACGATATCAATAAGAACTTAAAGCAAAAAAAAAGAAGCTATCATAAAAAAATAATAAAAAAAAAATACCTAAAAAAGATCGGAGAGAAAGGTCGACATTGGAGAGGAAAGTGACAAGAAGGTGAGCGAAGAGGAAATAAGCATTCCGATGGCTCAAAAAATTTTCAAAAAGCTCAGTAGAGGTCCAAAGCCAAAAAAACCAAAAAACAAAAAGAAAGTTCGACATGATGCATTGGGAGACCACATTCCTCTTTGATGTATAGGTATATATTTCTACCCAAAAAAAAAAAAAAATCCCTGTTATGTTTGCATATGTAGTCCATCATGCATCCAGTTACCTTTTTCTAAGGCTCACATAGGAGCCAACAAAAAACATGACAACCTGTAAATAAATGAATAATTTACAACAACTATCACAGTTGATGAGCAAATAAATGTGGAAAACTAAACTGCAATAACTAATTCACCAACCTAAAGATTATGTAACTTCAAGAAATAAATAATAATTTATTGCAGTTATTCACGGTCTTATACATTCTGTGCTACAATGATGCGTAGGCTACAGATCCAACCTAGAGTTTCCTCAAAAATTAAACGCATCAGTCATGTTCCCTGGAGACATCAAAGCTTCTTTTGTATATTTCTGGCTTAAGGACACCAACATAAGGCAGGTTTCTATAAAGTTCAGCATAATCCATGCCATAGCCAACGACAAAATAATCTGGGCACTGCAAACAGGAAGACAAGGAGAATCGATCATTTTCGGGAAAATTCAAGTTAAGATGAGCATTAAAGTGAAACCTAAAAAAAAAAAAATAGTAGTACTTGCAAGATATTCATGCAATTAAACATAGAATCGATGTGGCGGACGCATATAGCAACTTGTTACCTCAAAACCTCGATAAAATTTTCCCTCTCCCACTAGCTTAAAATGAACTTGCCTTCTTGCAGGTTTATCCAGAAAAGTGCAAACTGATACAGAAGATGCTCCTTTTGTTTCCAGGTGTGAAATAAGAGAGGATAGGGTATTTCCTGTGTCTACAATGTCCTCGACCTACAAAATGTCAAAAACAAATATTAATACAGAAATTAAAGTCATCAAAGCACTTGCCATCTGATCAGCGAAAAAGAAAATGCAAGGTTCTTCATGGTGTGATAGATAAACAAAATAAGCACCTCAGACTTGCAAACTTACGATATGGTATGCACCAAGGCATGAGTGCAACTGCCTACAGCATTGTTGAATTAATAAGATAGATACATCAGAATTTAACAAATTTAAAATTCTAGAAAGATGGAAACAATTGCTACAAAAAAAAATATCCAATTTGTCTAACGGCTAAACTTGATGCATCACAGGATCATAAAAATTGTTCACTGCTTCAAATTTAAATTTTCAAATTGAGGACGATAACCACGTAACAAGTATTTTTGCTGTTGGAAAATTCTCATCTAATCTATTGGTTTGGCAGACTAGAAAATCGTGGCCACATGTAACCACTTGTTCAACGCTAGCACATATTTAGCATCTGTCAATGAAATAAAGGGTATTTCTGTCAGCCATCCTGAATATAACAAAGTAATCGCCAAATCTTTGAAACTGAGTTTTTTTGATAAACAGTTGATCTGCCGTTAACAAAAATTGTGCCTCTTAAAGTAAAGCATCTTTTAACATCACCAAAAAAAATTCTAATATCTCTATGTAAGTTTTCCCAAGCAATAAGATCAATTAACTAAACATTAGAATACATTAGACTGCATCAAATTGCTATGGCAAACTCAAATATTCATTTTGTATTCAACTATCCTATTAGTCCAAAATTAGAACAACCATAATGACTGGATCATTCTGTCAATTATCACAATGGAATTGTCCATTCTTTTTTTCCAAAAAGCATTTTAACCTTTGATTGTTCTTCGATAGTTAGGTAGGTGATCTACTTCTTCCACTCAGTTAGGTTCTACTTGAAATCATTATGGTGACATACGAGAATTGTTTTTTTTTTTTTTTTTTGATGAAACTCAAATGTACAAACTTTACTTCCATATCCTTTGATTTTTCCCCTTTCTTAGATAAAGTAATAATTGAATTAGATTTTTGTCCTTGCAGGACCTTTGGAGTAAATCTTCAAGGAACATCATTATTCATCAATTACCCCATTATTGTGCACACGTGTAGCATGTGTTTTTCCTGTAAAAAAGGGGATAGAAAATGAAGGAAGAAGAGGAGTTATTGTGAATGGAGCTCCTCTCTCTCGCTCCCTTAAACTACATAGGCACATGAGGTATTTATTTTTTTTTGCCATGCTAAGACCTCCATCCATGGTAATTGTATATGGGCTAGACTTTTGGAGTCCAGCTTTGCATGATCAACTTTGGGAATTTCTATAATATATAATAAAATGTAGTATGTAATATATATGACATATAGTATATGATATAGTAGATAGAAAGATGGAGAAATAAATTGAAATGCGTGAACAATCTCAGTACCACCACTCTTCTTTGTATAAAGAAAGGTAACTCCAATGATGTGGTTTGGCCTCAACAACATCAATATGGGATGAGATAATTCTTCCACCACAAGCAAGGTTTTCAACTCAACCAAGATCTTGGTTTATTACCAATATCAAGAACCCCCCAATACGATATATATAAAAATATTGGTCAATATATATTGATAAATCTTAAATATCAACAAATATTTTCCCATCATTCCTTCACTTCCTTAAGTTTTTTAAGATAATAATTTTGAAATCAATGTTTAGGTGTAGATGGTAATCTTGGATTTATCATATTGGCTAAGACTTTGATATCTCGGTCCTAAAATATTCAAAAAACCTCAGTTGCCTCCAAATTTTCCCACTTGTTATATCATATGGGACAAAAACCAAGATCTTGGCTTATCTTGGTCATCGTATTATATTGGGATTTCAAGACCTTGACCACAAGATTTGAGACCTAGATCATGAACCTATGAGCTGATAGTCAACAAGGCCACCTTCTACTGTATACGGACCCAAAACGAATTCACAGAATTTAATGATGCTCCAACCATCATAAACTTGCAATTCAGCCAAACAAGATTATGTTGTCGGGCTTGATTTACGGCTTTTTGGTGCACAAGTTATACAATTTTGCATCAGAACTCATGAAAATCACTTCCTCTTCATCGAGCCTTGATAAGCTCCTTAACCAATCATCCATCATGTCTTTCATCCCAAAATGGGAATGCTCCCTTCTATCCATCTGGAAAGTCTCTCTAGCTTTGAGGGTCCTACACTAATCCAGGATCATTTCCTGCTCTTTTCTCTCTACAACGTTATTTCCAGGCATTAATTAGAGATATACTATGACAATTTCTAACTTGTGGCAGTACACCAGCTAAACCTTTTATTTTTTTCTTCCGGTATGAGAGTCAACAAGAATATTTTCTTGTGCCATTTAAATCTCAACAGAGGTGGTTCCAAACTCCTAACTCCAAGTTACAAATCATCTTTCACCAGCCAACTACCTGGGAAATAAAATAATAATCATAACAATAACAATAACTTCTTGAATCCTACCCTGCGTCATGATTCTGGCATCTTTGCTTACTAGTCCAGACTGCCAAACGTATTCCTCTCGATCCTAAGCACTAACCACAAACGCTTCCCCTCTTAGCCGCTACAAGGCTCTGCAAACCCTAAAACCCCTCCCCACAACGACAATTAATCCATTTCTCCTCAAGAAAACCTCTGCAAAAGGGAAAAAGAAATCAAGAAACACCAAAATCAAGAAATCACAAACCATCTCATTCTCATCAATCCAAAAAAAGAAAAGAAAAAAAGAAAAAGCAGCCAGAAAACCTTCCAAGTGAACGCCAGAACTCGAGAAAAGATCCGAAAAAACCGATGAAATTATCGACAACGAGGATTTCTTGAACTCACATTCTGAAAAATCAAGAACACGAACCGACGGAAATCGAGAACCCCGAGGAGAGAAACCCAGGAGAGAGAAGAGGAAAGAAGGGAGAGACTTCTCGAGGCGGTGGCACGGGGAAACCTTTTTCCAACCTCCGGAAATCTTATTTGGGTGGCGAGGCCCCTGGTTTTATAAGTAAAATAATCATATTTTGTGGATCATTCATTGATATCGATATCATGACTTGATGCCCTAAAGCGAAAAAAAATTGCTAGGATCTTCGCCAAGGGAACATACCAAAATCACGTGTTTGCCGCTGATATCGATCTTGAGGTCGCTGGAGATCCTGGGGACGCCACTGGACTCCGTCCCCGACCCATACGACTCGGCCCGGATGAAATCGACAACGACGGGCAAGGTAATCTTCCTCACGATGTCGGCGATGAAGACGAAGGCCCCCGTGGCGACCCCGACGACGACTACAGGGGCCGGAGACCCCTTGAAGTCGTCAGAGATCTGGGAGGCGAGCTCGCCGACGCGGGCGGAGATCTCCTCCTCCGTCCACAGGACCCGCTTAACATCGGCATCGGAACCCATGGGAGCGAGCGAGGGACGGCAGAGGACAACCGAAGCCTGGAATCTCTAGGTTTTGTCATGCTGAAGTCCGAGGACCGCTCGAAGAAGAAACAAATAAAGGAAACATAGAAGGCAACGAATCCGGAGAAAGGCGGGTGAGGGAAAGCGAGTGGTCGTCGGTTGTATCCTTTTCGAACCTGGATATTTGGTGAAGTAGGCATCGCTTATTGA
This sequence comes from Cocos nucifera, assembly GCA_006176705.1. Lineage (NCBI taxonomy): Eukaryota > Viridiplantae > Streptophyta > Magnoliopsida > Arecales > Arecaceae > Cocos > Cocos nucifera. The sequence goes on along the minus strand of QRFJ01000667.1, from coordinate 6,828 downwards.
TTCCATGAACGGAAAGGGTGTATAAAAAAAAATTCTATTAATAGACATATACGTGCACTCTATCCATGACGCTAAAAAATTTTAATTTTCGATGCTTTTAGAATATTTATTAAAAAATATTATATAAAATAATAATTATATGTTTAAATTATAGAAATATTTATAAATTATAAATATTCATTAAATAATTAAAAAATATTTTTTTAATTGGTATCTCTTCTTATATTGATCTTATTTTCACCCTCTAGAAACATTATTTTTTAAAGATGTTATTTAAAAATATTTTAAAAATAATATTTTTAAATATAATAACAAAAAAAATATATTTTTTAAAATATATAATTTATTTTTTAAAAAAATTATATTATTCTTATTTGTACTCTCTAGAAACGTATAATTATAATGGTTATATACATTAAATATCATCTTTATCTAAAACTTTATTTTTAAATTTAAAATTTTATTTAAAATTATCATGAAGATAATAATAAATTTTTTAAACCACTCAATGATAGTAAAAAAATAATCTATAAAAAATAACATATTTTTATATATTTTATTAAGATGAGGAGAGAGAATTACCTCGATCATTTAAAATTTTTCATCTAATTAAAATAAATCTAAATTTTTCTATTCAGCTACCCCAACCCTCCCACCAAATTAAAACTCCTACAAACAGAAAAAAGTAAATAAAAAAACTATAAAAAATTAAAAAAGTATATATACAAAATAGAAATGAAAACAAAAAAATAAAAAATAAAAAGGCAAGACCTTTTCCTCCATTATTCTGCATTGATTTAGAATTCGTTTCAATACAAACCAAATGCTATAAAAATAGTAACATATTTTTAAAATATTTTAAATAAAAATTTAATAATTAAAAAAAATAATGGGAGGTGAATGGGATCGATAATTTTATTATATTATATTAAATCTTAATTTTATATATTGATTTAAGTAATTGTAACTTTTTTATATATTTTTTTAAATTTCTTCCAAACAAAATTTCAACGGTATCCATTTATGAAATTATAATTAAGAGACAACTAATTAAAAATAAATTTTAAATATATTTTAAAATATTTATAAGGCTATGAACTAAAATTATTAAAAATATCTTAAAAAATTTTAAAATTTAATATATCTTTCTTAAACCTGCCTAATATCATATACATCATGTATTTTTAAAATAATATTTTATTTTAATTTAAAATTTTATTTAAATAAAATTAAAAAGTTAAAATAATAAGAGCAAAAGAATCATCTAAATGATCGAATACTCCATTATTAAGTGATTTGAGCAAATATAACTAATTTAACAAAATCACATAAAAACATAAAAAGAATACAAAATTAATTTACTCTAATAATAAATAATATAATATAATAAATTTTAATAAAATAAAAGATAAAAATTTTATATTTTTTATTTATCAATAAACTAATATAGGATAAAATATAATGAATATCTTTTTAAAAATATCTATTCAATAGACAAATTTGAAACTTCAAAATTATCTAAAAATAGATATAATTCACTTCTTTTTTCTAACAAAAAAAATATATCAATACCATAAATATTATTTTCATTATTAAAAAATCAATTAAGATGGTAGAAAAATCTATAATTTTTTAATTAAATTTATATTAATAATTTTTTTAATCATCATTTAATTACCTTCAAGCTATCTAATTTTAAAATTAAATTAACATCAAGATAATAATAATTTTTAAAATATATTTAAAAATTATTATATTTTTTTTTCACGTAGATCATAGATTGATGCAGTTGATTCTTTTGATTTGAACAATAATGATCAAAGATATATTTATTTTCATATTTAGATTAATATTTTTTATATGTACTTAGATCTAATATCTTGTACCTCAAAGAACTAATCTTGTTGTTCAACTCATCTAGTTATTATTCTTTACCAAAAGAAAAAACTCGTCTAGTCATTATTGTTTCAATCATAAACCTCTGCACGCATGCAGCTAAATAAAAACTAGCTTTGAAAAGTTATCAAAGACAAATAAAAGCAACCTTGTCGGCAAACCTTGCCATATTTTTCGAAGTTCTATCTTACTCTGATCCTATTTCCAGATCCAAATCGGAGTCAATTTAATAAGAGACAAGTTAAGCCATCTTGAAGCAAATTAACATCTTAGGTTATCCATCAGTCTATAACCAGGAACGAAAGGAGATCGAAGCTTGATATAAACCACACTTGGTTATATTTATGAAACGTTGAAGGTTCAGCTAGGATTCGGTCGTTGAAGGAGTTCGGCTGGGGTTCAATCATTGGAGGAGTTTGGCTAAGGTTCAATCACTGAGAAGTTCGATTGATTGAAGAAGTTCGGCTAAGGTTCGACCACTGGAGGAGTTTGGCTGGGATCCGACCATCGGAGGAGAATTTTCGATCGAAACTCTTTCATGATTACTAATTACATTAGGCTACGCATCAGGTTGGACTTCGACAAAAGTGGAATTTATCCCCAATACTATGCATTCTACCCATTAAACATAAAAAAATGTCTAAGTAATTTTTTTTAAAATGCAAAAAAAAGATATTTCTTACAAAGTCTCCTTAGGCAAAGGGAGTTCTATTGACAGATATGATTTTCTTAAGTAAATTTGATGGTTTAGATTACTAAAATTATTATTCTTTTATATATAAATATAAATAAATATATATATGTATATATGTATATATATGTATATATGTATGTATATGTATATATATGTATATATATTGTTGGTGCAGAATTTGGTTGACGTCGGATCGAGCTGAAAGGAAATCCTGATTTTCCGGTCCAGGTTCGTCCAGATCTGATTAGATCAAGAGATATATTTTAAAAATTTTCTCTTGATCTCAATCAGATCTTGATATGTTTCAGATCTAATTCTTATTATTTTAATAAATAAAATAAAATAAGATAAATTAAATCAAATTTAATTTACCTGATTTGGGTAATCCTATTATCCTGTAGATGATCCTGATTGCAGCGGAAGGTTCTGGATCTTAGCCACGCAAGCGCCTGGCCTCTACCGGTATCCACTCGGATTGGATCTGGAGATCCTCTCTTCTCTATCACACCTCCAAAAATTAGATCTGGATCTGATCTGGAGATCTTCAAAACTCTTTTGAAGATCTGCAGTCGTCCTTTGTGCAGCAGCGCAGCCTTCTTGCTTTTAATCGCCTTTCCTTGATCTGAATCGCACCAACCTAAGTCCAAAACTCTTTTGGACGTGGAGAGCAAGGTGAGAAGAGACTATGGCATGGAGAAGGAGGGGAGAGGCAGCCTTGGGCGTGTCTAATTGCATTAGAATTAGGGTTGGGCGTAGGGTCTTATTTATAGACCTCTTGTGATCCAACTCCTCTTCCTCTCAACCAATCACAACCCTTTATGAAATCAGGATCTAAATCTGATTGGTTGGAATACGAGATCCCTAGATTCCTCCTTAGAGGGTGCCTAAGACCAGTCAAACTGGATTCATTAGTAGAACTCTGATTGGAATCCAAAAGGGAGGTGGAGTCCTTGTCCAACAAGGACTACCTAGGTGCCTCCTTACTGGGCTTCACGCCACCCTTGCGCTGCATCCTTCTCCTTGCAGGTTTCTGGCAGGGGGACAGGCCCCACCAGCTCTCCAAATGGTGCATGACATGTGGTCAAAAGTCAAAGGGTCAATGGTCACACGTTTTGACCAGTCAAGTTAGACTTTGACCAAAGTCATAAAGAACAAGAAATGGCAGGTGACCAAAATGGCAGGTAATGTCTTAAAATAAGACAACCTACTCTGACTTGGACAACTCCAGCCTCAGACCATATGAAGGCCTCTGATCGAGCACAAACTCCTTTGGCTCAGTCAGGAGAACTTATTTGTGATAGTAAAAAGAAGAACGTAGGTTCAATCAAGTGCTAGCACGATTTTCTTGAACCTAATTGAATCTCATTCAAGATTCGATTGAACTAGATCAGTTCAATTGATGATCACCAGATTCAAACCCTATATTTGTGTGACCCAGTTAGGTTCAGTTCTGTATGATAATGGATATGTCATGATCTCTATCATAGACATCATCGAAACTCCTTTCGATGGATCAGAACTCTTCTGATTCGAACAGCTAGAATGATCGATCATCTTAAATCATTCTAATTGCTCCCAAAATCCACCAGTGACACCTAGCAGATATATGGTGGCAACCCATCAGAGCTAAATGCGAACTCTTGGTGCAGCTACCTGTGTGATTCAGTTCTTCTATCTTGAGCCCCGATCAGATTAGGTTTAAGGTAAACTCGTCCAAACCCTAAGTCTCTGTCATATGATATAATCATTCGATTCGAGTCCAATGTGAAAACCTAAATAGAAACTCTTTCTATTATTTCACTTCTGCCATGGCCATGGGCTCAGGACTTGATTCTCACTGATTATCATAGGGCTGCTCCTCTCCACCGAGTAGATAGATCCCATCTTGATGCAATCCAGTTCCTACAATAACAACTGCTATAGCCAACTACACTCAGGGTTCCATATGGCTAGGAGATGGAGTAATGGTGGAGTCAAACTATAACACCCTCAAGGTGAAACTGCCGATGCATCTCAGGTCAAAGGAACCAGACACACTACTGCAGCATCGAGTCAGTCATTGACGAGAGGTAGACTTCCTAATGACTACTCGAGGTGGTCACGCTCAGTGCCCTCCTTCGTTCTTAACGAGTACCTGTACTCTCGCTCCGGTGTCTCCACACCGTAGACTCAAGACTCATACTAAAGAGAAGCGATCATACACCAACCTTCCGGATCAATCACCATCCTCGTTGATGATCTATGGTCGGAAGCTGTTTATGAGTTAATAATGATTATTCATGTCTTTAAATTTTCAACTCTTGAAAATATGAATTCATCATTACCATTAACTCAAAGGATGTAATCACAGACACTAAATACACAGGTGTGATAGAAAATAACCATTTCATAATTATAGTCAAAATTATATTTTGCCCCCTAGAAGTGTATTACATGTGTCAGCCAATTCTGGCTTCTAGGGCACATATATTAACAATCTCCCACTTGTCCTAAAGCAATTGGCTATAAATTTAAGTCCCATCTTCTCAAGGTGGGCTTCAAATCTTCTGCTGCCCCAACGGCTCTTGTAAAGTGGTCTGCCCAATTATCTGTGGAGTTGACTCTCTTGACCTCAACGTAACCTTTTCTTAAGGTAATCGGGATAGAAGAATATCGCGCTCCTGACAGAAACTCTTCCAGCACAAACAGTCTCGCCAGATAGTCGACAATTCGATCATCTATATCGCGACATGAAGTCCCGATGTCTGTGTATCCTATGAACTAGGAGTTTCTCCGCTTTACCAAAGGACCACACATATATCCTTAATTCTTCTCAAGTACTTAAGGATAAATTTCACAGGAAAGTCCAATGTTCTTCACCTCGGATTTGACTCTGATATCTGCTTGTTGACCGTCACAGGCATGGCTATTATCAGGCTGTGTGTACATAGCATGCATACATGGAGGCTCCCTATTTGCAGAAGCATAAGGGATTCCTTGCTCAGGTTTATTCCTCAGGTGTGCTTGGGGCACATCTTCTTTAGAAAGATGAATACCATGTCTGAAGGGTATTAATCCCTCTTAGAGTGGTTTTCATTACTTAAACCTCTTTAGTACATTCTTTATGTTACATTTTTCTTGCTGAAGGTACTAGATATCCTAATTCGTCTATCCCTATAGACCTTAATTCCTAAATTAAAGGATGCTTCACCTAGGGTCTTTCATGGAGAATTCTATTGGACACCACATCTTGACTGATGTCAACATGGAAATATCATTCCCAATAAGGAGGATGTCATCCACGTACATACAAGAGACAACAGCAGCTCCCACTGACCCTTTTGAAATACATACGGTTTCTCTTCATTTTTGATGAAACCAAATTTCTTGATTCACATCATTGAAACGAGTGTTCCAGTCCGAGATGCCTTGCTTAAGATCCATATATGGATCTTTGCGAGCTTTGCAAACCTTGTGATCGTTATCATGGAGTGAAACCAGCGGCTGTTCCAATATAGATTATCTTCTCAAGAATATCATTTAGGAATGCCGTTTTCACATCCATTTGCCATATTCATTAATCGCAAAACAGCTGCAACGGCAAGCAAGTGCGGATGGATTTTAGATAAGCTACCCGGAGAAAAGGTATCCTGATAGTCAATGCAACTTACGCATTGACTATAACCTTTTGCACCAGCTCTAGCCTTGAATGTCTCCATATTTCCATTCATACACCAATCTTTCTCTTGAAGATCCATTTACACCCAATAGGTACCTATACTTCGGTGGATTCTAACCAAGGTCCAGACTTGGTTGAGTGCCATCGAGTCCGATCTCTGACCTTCATGCCTCAAAGCCATTTCCCAGAAGTTCCGGATTAATTTTTTCTTTGATATTCAGTCTCGTGTAGGTTTTGGGATCATCCATGAGCACACATTACCTCATGAGGAACATTTCTCTACGGTCCTCTGAAAATAATACGCTAAGTATTTCACGTGGGACAGAAAAACTCTTTCCGATCTACGAGGTGGCAGGAGGTAGTGTTCTTATTGGCTCAACCTGATTTGTTCACTTGGGTCTTTAGCTCCTTATCCACTCTGTGAAGACTTTCTCTCATCAAGCTTAATCTGCTTCCCAATGCCCGCTATCTGAAATAAACTATTTTTCAAGGAAATATGGATGTCGACTGCATTATCACATTGTGTGCTTCTGCGACATATAGAAATAGTATCCTAATGACTCTTTATAGATCTCGTGTG
>QRFJ01000666.1:364087-501102 GCA_006176705.1 Cocos nucifera | reverse complement strand
AGCCCCCACCAGCCTCTCCAAAGGTGCATGAGATGTGTTCCAAAAGTCAAAAGGTGAATGGCAACGTTTGACCAGTCAAAGGTAGACTTTTGACCAAAGTCAAAGAACAAGAAATGGCAGGTGACCAAAAATGGCAGGTAATGTCTTACAAATAAGACAACCTATTCTGACGTGGACAACCTCCAGTCAGACCATATGAAGCCTCTGATTGAGCACAAACTCCTTTGGCTCAGTCAGGAAACTTATTTATGATAGTAAAAGAAGAATGTTAGGTTCAATCGAGTGCTACACGATTTCCTTGACCTAATTGAATTCTCATTCAATCAATTAACTAGATCAGTTCAATTGATGATCACCAGATTCAAAACCCTTGTTTGTGGTGACCCAGTGTAGGTTCAGTTCTGTATGGTATGGGATATGTCATAGATCTCTATCATAGACATCATCGAAACTCCTTTTCGATGGATCAGAACTCTTCTGATTCGAACAGCTAGAATGATCGATCATCTAAATCATTCTAATTGCTCCCAAAATCCACCAGTGACACCTAGCAGTATATGGTGGCAACCCATCAAAGCTGAATGCGAAACCTCTTGGTGCAGCTACCTGTGTGATTTCAGTTCTTCTATCTTGAGCCCCGATCAGGTTAGGGTTAAATGAACTCGTCAAACCCTAGTCTCATCATATGATGTAATCATTCGATTCGAGTCCCATGTGAAATCTAAATAGAAACTCTTTCTATTATTTCCTCTACCATGGCCCATGGATTTTGTCCCCCTGCCAGAACCTGGCAAGGAGAAGGGCGCACGCCAAGGGTGGCGTGAGCCCAAGTGGAGGCGCCTAGGAGTCCTTGTTAGATAAGGACTCCACCTCCCTTTTGGATTCCAATCAGAGTTCTCTAAGAACCAGTTTGACTGGTCTTAGGCACCCTCTAAGGAGGAATCCAGGGGACTCTATTCCAACCAATCAGATTTAGATCTGATTTCACAAAGGGTTGTGATTGGTTGGAGAAGAGGAGTTGGATCACAAGAGTCTATAAATAAGACCCTGCGCCCAACTCAAAGTCTTATTGAATAAGATTTCCCATGCCCAAGGCTTTCTCCTCTCCTCCTCCACGCCAAGCTTCTTCTCCCCTTCCTCTCCACGTCCAAAATGTTTTGGAGCTTGGTTGGTGCGATCCAGATCAAAGAAAGGCGATCAAAAGCAAGAAGGCTGCACTGCTGCAAAAGGACGACTGCTGATCTTCAAAAGAGTTTTGAAGATCCTCCAGATCAGATCCAGATCTGATTTTTGGAGGTGTGATAGAGAAAAGAGGTTCTCCAGATCCAACCCGAGTGGATACCGGTAGAGGCCAGGCGCTTGCGTGGCTAGATCCAGAACCTTCCGCTGCAATCAGGATCATCAACAGGGTAATAGGATTACCCAAATCAGGTAAATTAAATTTGATTTAATTTATCTAATTTTATTTTATTTATTAAAATAATAAGAATTAGATCTAAAATATCAAGATCTGATTAAGATCAAAGAGAAAAATTTTGAAATATATCTCTTGATCTGATCAGATCTGAACGAACCTGGACCGGAAAATCAGGATTTTCCTTCAACTGGTATCAGAGCCAATGGTTCTAAAAGTATTTAGATCTAATTTTAAATTTATTTTAATTAGAAAATAAAGTGATTTCAGATGTCACATGAGATGTGATCAGATCTGAAATCAGAAAAAATTAAAATTAAATGATTTGGATCTAAGATTAGAAAGATATGCATGACTAGTTCTAAGAATAGAATAGTTCTATAGAATAGTCTTGCATGTTTTTGATTTAATTCTGATTAAATCATATTTTAGATCTATTTATTTACTATTTTTTGATATTATAAGTGTTATAATAACATCTAAAAAATAGTAAATAAAAATTATTTAATTTTAAACATCATATGAGATATGATTGATGCATGTCTAGACTAGTTGTAGAATAGTTCTACATAATTGTCTAGATTAGAATTTATTTTGATTAGATCAATTTAAATCTAATTTTTTAGATTATTATGAGATAATTTAGATCTGAAAATATGCATGATTTGATACATGAGATGTATGCAAAATATGCCATGATTAGATCTAATTTGTATATGAGATATATGATATAGATCTAAAACTATTTTGTAGTATTGCATGTTCCTGATTAAGGCGTTCCTCTTGGCCGTCCGGTCATAAGAACGAAGAAGGGTTTAAAGGCCCTCTCTTTCCATTCGATGGGGTGTTCTTATGATGTGTAGGGGTGCTGCGTGTTCGTCCTTAATCAGAAACCCAAAACTTACTTTCTGCAAAACCCTAGATCCTGAAACCCTAGGATTTATTGTGCATATTTTGTTTATGAACCCTACTTAATTAAAGAATTAAGATTATGGAATATTAATTAGGTCTAAAATTGAGAATTTCAGATCTAAGACATATTCATAATACTGGGTTCGGGCTTGGGTAGCTCAATTAGGTCTAAGCGGTTGATCAAACCGAATCAAGAGTTGGTTAGATGGGATCAACAATGCTTAAATTGACCAGCCTAATAGGATTAAGTCTGGGTCAAGATCGAGTCACGATCAAGCAAGACCTAATTAGGCTCAGAGGTTAGAGTCTGGATTGTAGGCTAACCCAATTGGTTCTGACTCAACAATTTGGTGTCTAAGGTAAGTTTGGCACATACGACCGACTGGTTTTTAATTGGAAGCTACTCGACCTGAATGCGTTCTTGTACGAGTTAATGGCATATTCCTTCCACCGATCTCACTTACCTGGCCATATCTGTTGACACAGTTCTGATCTGAGGTGGTCAATAATCCGAGCTAACCCATGCCACTAGGTTAGTCATAATTGTTATGACTAAGCCAAGTCTAGTTTAATGAGACCTGAATCAATTCTCCCTAAGAAAAGATTAAGTCTGAGGTCTTCCACCATTGTAGATGTGCGGGCCCTTCCCGGGGTTGATTGTTCTCGGCTGGATACAGTGGCTCAGTTGCACCGGAAAGATGCAACCATGTCTATTAGGCATTGGATGCTATGGGCTGGAGGATGAGTTGGGCTCAATATTTCGGATACGGTGAGAGACTCAATTAGGAACCCAGTCTATGCAAATGGTGGGTCTGACTTAACTAAGGAGTGGATCAATATTCCGGATACGGTGAGATTCATGAATTAGAGACCAAGTTTGGGTGCACCATGATTAGAGAATCATTGAACAAGAGTTGTTCACTCATTGGCTAACCCATCACCAATAACTGTTAGGTGAGGTGATGAGTCAGTTGGTGAGACCGCACCACCCACTAGAAATCATTCAATCGTGGAGATTTTCGCATCTCTACAGAGGGAGTGTAGGGATCCGAGAAAATAGTGGGAGCTAATTTGTTTAAAAATAAAATCCCTAAACAAATTGGTCAAGTCAAAATTACAGTATCTAACTAGAATCTTTGACTCTCTACAGGAAAATGTCTGCGTCCAACCCATTGGCACGTATCCTGGACACACATAGACTGACTGGACCCAATTATAAAGATTGGCTCAGGAACTACAAAATTATTTTGGGTTCAGAGAAGTTAACCCATGTTTTGGACCAGGACCCTCCCACCTTACCAGCCCGTCCATCCACTGAACAGAGAGCGTCTCTGGAAAAATGGATTGACGAAGATAATAAGGCCAGATATTACATGTTGGGCTCGATGTCTGATGAGCTCCAGCGCCAACATGAAGATATCGGGACTGCTCGCCAAATGTTGGCTCACCTGCAGGAGATGTTTGGTGAACAGAGTCGCGCAGCCAAATATCAAGTCACGAAATGACTTTTTAAGGCTAAGATGCGTGATGGGCAGTCAGTCCAAGATCACTGTCTGACAATGATCAAGGACATGGAAGAGCTTGAGAAGCTCGGTGTGAAGTTGGACTTGGACCTGCAGAACGATATTATTCTGCAATCCTTGACTGATGCATATGGGCAATTCATCATGAATTACCACATGCATAAACTTCAAAATTCCTTGGCCGAGTTAATGAATATGCTGGTTACCGCTGAGCTTTCTATGAAAGGTTCTAAAGGCTCAGTTCTTGCTATGGAACGGACTTCTTCCAAAAGAAAGTCTTATGGAAAGAAAAAGAAGTCTGTGAAAAAGCAAAAGGTGGAAGGATCAAAGAAGAAGAAGGCAGAACCGAAGAAGAAGGCCGATGGCAAAGGAAAGTGTTTCCATTGCAACAGCGACGGCCATTGGAAGCGGAACTGCCCTACTTACCTGGCCACCCTGAAGAACAAGAAGGAAGGTCCTTCTGGAGGTATGCTCGTTATTGAGTCTAACCTTACGGTTTCTTCTGCATCCAGTTGGGTGCTTGACTCTGGTTCTAGTGCTCATCTGTGCACTTCTATGCAGGGTCTTGAGGATAGCAGGAGGCTGAGGGATGGAGACATGATCCTACGCGTCGGTAATGGAGCAAGAGTTGCTGCAGTAGCCGTGGGAACATACCCTCTTCGATTACCATCTGGTTTAGACTTAGTTTTGAAAGACTGTTATTATGTGCCTGCAGCTAGCAGGAATTTGATTTCTGTTTCATGCTTAGCACAAGAAGGCTATGTGATTACCTTCTTTAAGGACCATTGTAACATTCTTTATGAAAGAAATAAAATTGCAAATGGTTTCCTTATTAATGGTCTTTATCAGCTACATATTGATGTACCTATTCTAACTATCGAGCAAAACGTGAATGCCAAACGACCTAGGGATAGTCCAAACGACAGATATCTATGGCACCTGAGATTAGGTCATATAGCAGAAGATAGGATCAACAAATTGGAGAAAAATGGGCTATTGAGTCCATTGACTTTCGAGTCATATCCAACTTGTGAATCTTGTCTTCAAGGCAAAATGACTAAACTCCCTTTTGTTGGACATGGGGAGAGGCGCCACAGATCTCCTTGCCCTAGTACATACTGATGTGTGCGGCCCATTTGATGTGCCGGCTAGAGGCAATTTTGTCTACTTCATTACCTTTACCGATGATCTGTCTAGGTATGGGTATGTGTATCTTATGAGACACAAGTCTGAAGCTTTTGAAAAGTTCAAAGAATTCAGACATGAAGTAGAAAAACAAACTGGAAAACCCATTAAGGTTCTTCGATCAGATCGAGGAGGTGAATACCTTAGCCGGGAATTCCTAGACTATCTTAAGGAAAATGGCATAGTCTCTCAATGGACTCCACCAGGAACACCTCAACTCAACGGGGTTTCAGAACGGAGAAATCGGACTCTATTGGATATGGTTCGATCCATGATGAGCTTCACAGACCTCCCTGATTTTCTTTGGGGACATTCATTATTAACTTCAATTCTATCTACTGAATAGGGTTCCCTCTAAAACCGTTCCTACCACACCGTATGAGATATGGCACGGTAAGAAACCAAGTCTGAGTCATCTCAGAATTTGGGGTTGTCCGGCTTCATGTCAAAAGACAACAAGCGGACAAGTTAGAGTTTAGGTCCTTTAGAGCTCGATTCATAGGATATCCTAAAGAGTCATTAGGATACTATTTCTACATTCCAGAAGACCACAATGTGATTGTGAGTCGACATGCCATATTTCTTGAAAAATAGTTTATTCAAGATAGTGGCATTGGAAAGCAGATTAAGCTTGATGAGAAAGTCTCACAAGCAGAAACGAGCTAAGGACCAAGTGGAACCAAATCAGGTTGAGCCAATAAGAACACTACCTCCTCCACCTCGTAGATCGGAAAGAGTTTCCCGTCCCCCTGAAAGATACTTAGGTATTATTTCAGAGGATGTAGAGGAAATGTTCCTCATAGGTAATGGTGCTCATGGAGATGATCCCAAAACCTACAACGAGGCGATATCAGATATCGACTCCGAGAAATGGCTTGAGGCAATGAAGTCAGAAATTGACTCGATGCACTCAAACCAAGTCTGGACCTTGGTAGATCCACCAGAAGGTATAGTACCTATTGGGTGTAAATGGATCTTCAAGAGAAAGATTGGTGCAGATGGGAATGTGGAGACATTCAAGGCTAGACTAGTGGCAAAAGGTTATAGTCAACGCGAAGGCATTGACTATCAGGATACCTTTTCCCCGGTAGCTATGCTAAAATCCATCCGCACATTGCTTGCCTGTTGCAGCCTATTTCGATTATGAAATATGGCAAATGGACGTGAAAACGGCATTCCTAAATGGATATCTTGAGGAAGATATCTATATGGAACAGCCGCTAGGTTTCACATCCAGTGATACTGATCACAAGGTTTGCAAGCTGCAAAGGTCCATATATGGACTTAAGCAAGCATCTCGGAGCTGGAACACTCGTTTCAATGATGTGATCAAAAAGTTTGGTTTCATCAAAAATGAAGAGGAACCATGTGTTTTCAAAAAGGGTCAGTGGGAGCGCTGTTGTCTTCCTCGTATTGTACGTGGATGACATCCTCCTTATTGGGAATGATATTCCCATGTTGACATCAGTCAAGATGTGGTTGTCCTAAGGAATTCTCCATGAAAGACCTAGGTGAAGCATCCTTTATTCTAGGAATTAAGGTCTATAGGGATAGACCGAATAGGATGCTAGGACTTTCACAGAAAGATGTACATAGAGGAAGTACTAAAGAGGTTTAGTATGGAAAACTCTAAGAGGGGATTAATACCCTTCAGACATGGTATTCATCTTTCCAAGAAGATGTGCCCCAGCACACCTGAGGAAATAGAACGCATGAGCAAGATCCCTTATGCTTCTGCAATAGGGAGCCTCATGTATGCCATGCTATGTACACGACCTGATATAGCCCATGCTGTGAGTGTCACAAGCAGATATCAGTCAAATCCAGGTGAAGAACACTGGACTTCTGTGAAATGTATCCTTAAGTACTTGAGAAGAACTAAGGATATGATGTTGGTCTTTGGTAATGGAGAACTCCAAGTTCAGGGATACACAGACTCGGACTTCATGTCCGATATAGATGATCGAAAGTCGACATCTGGAAGTCTGTTTGTGTGCAATGGTGGAGCTGTCAGCTGGAAGAGTTCCAAGCAAACTGTGATAGCAGATTCCACCATGGAAGCAGAATATATAGCTGCATCAGAGGCTGCAAAGGAAGCATTCTGGTACAAGAAGTTTGCTGCAGAAATTGGAGTAATGCCATCAGATGCCATTCCTCTTTACTGCGACAATAATGGCGCCATAGCCCTTGCTAAGGAGCCGAGGTCTCACCAGAAAGTCCAAGCACATTGAGCGGCGATATCATCTCATCCGCGATTACCTTGAGAAAGGTTACGTTGAGGTCAAGAGAGTCAACTCCGCAGATAATATGGCAGACCCACTTACAAAGCCATTGGGCCAGCAGAAGATCGAAGCCCACCTTGAGAAGATGGGACTTAGACTTGTAGCCAATTGGCTTTAGGATAAGTGGGAGATTGTTAGATATATGTGCCCTAGAAGCCAGAATTGGCTGACACTTGTAATACACTTCTAGGGGCAAAATTGTAATTTTGACTATAATTAATGAAATGGGTTATTTTCTATCACACATGTGTATTTAGTGTCTGTGATACATCCTTTGAGTTAATGGTAATGATAATTCATATTTTCAAGAGTTGAAAATTTAAGACATGAATAATCATTATTAACTCATAAACAGCTCCCGACCATAGGATCATCACGAGGATGGTGATTGATCCGGAAGGTTGGTGTACGATCGCTTCTCTTTAGTAGATGAGTCTTGAGTCTACGGTGTGGAGACACCGGAGCGAGAGTACAGGTACTCGTTAGAGAACGAGGGCACTGAGCGTGACCACCTCGAGTAGTCATTAGGGAGTCTACCTTCTCGTCAACGACTGACTCGATGTTGCAGTAGTGTGTCTGGTTCTTTGACCTGAGATGCATCGGCAGTTCACCTTGAGGGTGTTATAGTTTGACTACACCATTACTCGGTCTCCTAGCCATATGGAACCCTGAGGTGTATGTTGGCTATAGCATGTTCATTGTAGGAACTGGATTGCATCAAGATGGGATCTATCTACCTCGGTGGTAGAGGAGTAGCCCTATGATGATCATGAGAATCAAGTCCAGAAATCCATGGCCATGGTAGAGTGAAATAATAGAAAGAGTTTCTATTTAGATTTTCACATGGGACTCGAATCGAATGATTACATCATATGATAGAGACTAGGGTTTGACGAGTTCATTTTAACCCTAACCTGATCGGGGCTCAAGATAGAAGAACTGAATCACACAGGTAGCTGCACCAAGAGGTTCGCATTCAGCTCTGATGGGTTGCCACCATATACTGCTAGGTGTCACTGGTGGATTTTGGGAGCAATTAGAATGATTTAGATGATCGATCATTCTAGCTGTTCGAATCAGAAGAGTTCTGATCCATCGAAAGGAGTTTCGATGATGTCTATGATAGAGATCATGACATATCCCATTACCATACAGAACTGAACCTAACTGGGTCACACAAACAAGGGTTTGAATCTGGTGATCATCAATTGAACTGATCTAGTTCAATTGATCTGAATGAGATTCAATTAGGTTCAAGGAAATCGTGTTAGCACTCGATTGAACCTAACATTCTTCTTTTACTATCATAAATAAGTTATCCTGACTGAGCCAAAGGAGTTTGTGCTCAATCAGAGGTCTTCATATGGTCTGACTGGAGGTTGTCCACGTCAGAATAGGTTGTCTTATTTGTAAGACATTACCTGCCATTTTTGGTCACCTGCCATTTCTTGTTCTTTGACTTTGGTCAAAAGTCTACCTTTGACTGGTCAAACGTTGACCATTCACCCTTTGACTTTTGACCACATGTCATGCACCTATTGGAGAGCTGGTGGGGCTTGTCCCCCTGCCAGAACCTGGCAAGGAGAAGGGCGCACGCCAAGGGTGGCGTGAGCCCAAGTAGGAGGTGCCTAGGAGTCCTTGTTGGACAAGGACTCCACCTCCCTTTTGGATTCCAATCAGAGTTCTACTAAGAATCCAGTTTGACTGATCTTAGGCACCCTCTAAGGAGGAATCCAGGGGTCTCTATTCCAACTAATCAGATTTAGATCTGATTTCACAAAGGGTTGTGATTGGTTGAGAGGAAGAGGAGTTGGATCACAAGAGGTCTATAAATAAGACCCTGCGCCCAACCCTAATCCAAAGTCTTATTGAATGAGATTTCCCATGCCCTAAGGCTGCCTCTCCCCTCCTTCTCCACGCCATAGTCTCTTCTCCCCTTGCTCTCCACGTCCAAAAGTGTTTTGGATTTAGTTTGGTGCGATTCAGATCAAGGAAAGGCGATCAAAAGCAAGAAGACTGCGCTGCTGCAAAAGGACGACTGCAGATCTTCAAAAGAGTTTTGAAGATCCTCCAGATTAGATCCAGATCTAATTTTTGGAGGTGTGATAGAGAAGAAGAGGTTCTCCAAATCCAACCCGAGTGGATACCGGTAGAGGCCAGGCGCTTGCGTGGCTAAGATCCAGAACCTTCCGCTGCAATCAGGATCATCTACAGGGTAATAGGATTACCCAAATCAGGTAAATTGAATTTGATTTAATTTATCTTGTTTTATTTTATTTATTAAAATAATAAGAATCAGATCTGAAACATATCAAGATCTGATTAAGGTCAAGAGAAAATTTGAAATATATCTCTTGATCTAATCAGATCTGGATGAACCTAGACCGAGAAATCAGGATTTCCCTTCAGGAATAGAGTCCCCTGGATTCTTCCTTAGAGGATGCCTAAGATTAGTCAAAGTTGGTTCATAGGAGAACTCTAATCGGAATCCAAAAAGGAGATGGAGTTCCTATCCAATAGGGACTCCTAGGCACCTCCAGCTTGGGCACACGCCAAGGGTGGCATGCGCCCTCCTCCTTGCCAGGTTCTAGTAGGGAGACAGGCCCCCACCAGCTCTCCAATAGGTGCATGACACATGGACAAAAGTCAAAGTGTCAGTGGTCAACATTTGACCTGTCAAAGGTTAACTTTTGACCAAAGTCAAAGGACGAGAAATGGTAGGTGACCAAAAATGATAGGTAATGTCTTACAAAATAAGACAACCATTTTTAACTTGGACAAGCTCCAGTTAGATAAAGTGAAGCCTCTAAATGAGCACAAACTCCTTTGGCTCAGTCAGGACAACTATTTATGATAGTAAAAGAAGAACGTTAGGTTCAATCGAGTGCTGGCACGATTTCCTTGAACCTAATTGAATCTCATTCATATCAATAGAACTAGATCAGTTCAATTGATGATCACCAGATTCAAACCCTTGTTTGTGTGACCCAGTTAGATTCAGTTCTATATGGTAATGGGATATGTCATGATCTCTATCATCGACATCATCGAAACTTCTTTCGATGGATCAGAACTCTTCTGATTCGAACAGCTAGAATGATCGATCATCTAAATCATTCTAATTACTCCCAAAATCCACCGTGACATCTAGCAGTATATGGTGGCAACCAATCAAAGCTGAATGCGAACCTCTTGGTGCAGCTACCTGTGTGATTAAGTTCTTCTATCTTGAGCCCTGATCAGATTAGGGTTAAGGTGAACTCGTCAAACCCTAGTCTCTATCATATGATGTAACCATTTGATTTTAAGTCCAATGTAAAAACCTAAATAAAAACTCTTTCTATTATTTCACTCTACCATGGCCATGGACTTCTGAACTTGATTCTCATGATCATCATAGGGCTGCTCCTCTACCACCAAGGTAGATAGATTCCATCTTGATGCTATCCAGTTCCTACAATAAACATGTTATAGCCAACATACATCTCAGGGTTCCATATGGCTAGGAGACCGAGTAATGGTGTAGTCAAACTATAACACCCTCAAGGTGAACTGTCGATGCATCTCAGGTCAAAGAACCAGACACACTACTGCAGCATCGAGTCAGTCATTGACGAGAAGGTAGACTCCCTAATGACTACTCGAGATGGTCACGCTCAGTGCCCTCGTTCTCTAACGAGTACCTATACTCTCGCTTCGATGTCTCCACACCATAGACTCAAGACTCATCTACTAAAAAGAAGAGATTATACACTGATCTTTCAGATCAATCACCATCCTCATGATGATCCTATGGTCGGGAGCATTTTATAAGTTAATAATTATTATTTATGTCTTAAATTTTCAACTCTTGAAAATATGAATTATCATTATCATTAACTCAAAGGATGTATCACAGACACTAAATACACATATGTGATAGAAAATAATCCATTTTATTGATATTAATCAAAATTATAATTTTGCCCCTAGAAGTGTATTACAAGTGTCAGCCAATTCTGGCTTCTAGGGCATGTATATTTAAGATAAATAAGACCCTACGCCCAACTCAAATTAGAGTGAAAAGGGAATCAAAAAATCCTACACCCAAGGCTGCCTCTCCTCTCCTCCTCCACACCAAAGCATCTTCTCCCTCTCCTCTCCACGTCCAAAAGTATTTTGGGTTCTTGGTTGGTGCAATCCAGATGAGAGAAAGGCGACTGAAAGCTAGAAGGCTGCGCTGCTGCAAAGGACAACTACTGATCTTCGAAAGATATTTTGAAGATCCTCCAGATCAGATCTAGATCTAATTTTTGGAGACATGATAGAGAAGAAGAGGATCTCTAGATCTAGCTCGAGTGGATACTGGTAGAGGCCAGGCACTTGCGTGGCTAGATCCAGAACCTTCTGTTGCTTATAGGATCATCAATGGGTAATAAGATTACCCTACATCAAGATAAATTAAATTTGATTTAATTTATTTAGATTTTATTTTTATTATTAGAATAATAAGAATCAGATCTAAAATATTTTAGATTTGATTAGGATCAAAGAGAAAAATTTTTGAAATATATCTCTTGATCCGATCAGATCTAAACGAACATGGTCTGAAAAATCAGGATTTTCCTTCACCAATGCCCATCATACCTATTTTTTTTATATTTTTTATGGAAAATCCCTTTCTTTCTGATTTCAATGCCTCCTCTCTCCCTCCAAGTCATATTTGGAAGTTAGGTGGAAGACCAAGTCAAAGGGGGAATTGGTTTTGCTTAGGGTTCTATGAGATAGAATCCTTGTTGACCAAAACATCTTTCCTTGAGTGCCACCCCCTTTTTTAATTAATTCTTCTCTTATTCTATGAAAATAATCTTCTTTCTTATTCACCCTCCCTTGCTAGTCCATGCCAAAAATTATGGAGGAGGCGCCTAAGAGTTGGGCGCCCCAACAACTTCCCATATTTGGATATTCCTAGTCTAGAAATTTGACCTAACTTGGACTCTTCTTTTTTCCTATTTATTGGATGAATTTTATTTTTATTTTTTCATGAAATATAAAGCTTTAGGAGAGGTTTGGGGTGTGCAAAAATTAGAGAAAGAGGGTCCTTGGGTGTGGGGGTTCCATAGGCACCAAACTAGGTGTCTAGGTGAGAGAAAAGAGAAGAAGAAGAGGGTCTTCTTCTAGGCTATTTTATTTTCAATCTCTCCTCCTTTCTTTTGAGTTTTTTTTTGAGAGAGTCTCAGATCAGCAAACTCTCATGTTCCTTCTCATATTTTGGAGAGTCCAAATTTTGAAGAAGGAGCATCGATTGACCATCAAAGAAGGATCAGCACAGTACTAGCATGCTGTGTTGATTTCCTGCATTGGACTTCAGATCAAAGATCTAGGCTCGTGTGGATGACTCCTAAAGGCCGGACACGTGTGCTGCTTGTGACTTCATCCTCAATCTTAGATCAATAAGTTAGAATGTTTAAACTTGCTTAGGTAATAGATATGATTTATAAACTTCATACCTGCATTTGATGTAGTGTAGATCTAGGTTGATTTGATCAACCTTTTTCTTTCTTATTTGATTTTAATTTTTGATTTAATATCATAACTTAATCATATAATAGATCTAAGATCTAGGTATTTATATGATTATTTAAATAAATTTTAGATTTATTTAAATCTTTCACTGTAAGATCTTGAAAAAGTTTTGAGATCTACCTATGAAATCCTAGATCTGGTTCCTTCATCCACTACATTCACCATCTCCTTGTGAAGTTGGTGATCCTTCTCAAAGTTCTACAGCAACCCCAACAATCCATGGTAGTTGACTGCTAGCTTTGTCATTCTGACATGAGATAGAAAGGGGAGGAAGGACTTAGGCAAGGAATTAAGGATCGCATCCTTACCGAGCTAGTCGTGTAGGAGAAAGCCCAGCTTGCTAAGGCGCTCAATCATCTCGATCGTATATAATACATGATCGGTGACTGAGGTCCCATCCCTCATCCAAGTATTGAAAATAGCATAACTTATTTTGTGCCTTTCAACATTGTCCGATGTGCTAAAGGAGTCGTTCAACATTTGAAGCATCTCCTATGGCTTGGTGTTTTCAAACCTATGGCTAAACTCATCGCTCATTGCCACCAGCATTATGTATCGAACGGTGGTGTAGTCATTGAGCTACTTTTTACAAGTATCTTAGACCGCTCTCCTAGCGTTCGAAGCTGGCTCCTCGGGTGCAGGATCCATTACGACATAAAGGATCCGCTCATGCTTCAGGATAATTTTTAACTTATGATACCAGCTATCATAGTTGGGTCCCATTAATTTATCATTATCTAATAATGATTGGAGCGATAGGTTGGTGGCCATTTCTACATAATATGAAAAACCAAACCTAATTAGTATATGAATCAATTATCCTAAAGACTTGGACTTTAGTCTAAAAGTTTTTTCACTATTTTATATGAATTGGTAGCCTCTACCTTCAGTTCAAGAAATTACTTTAATTTCTTAGTGGGTACTATAATCCACATAGACTACACATGAGTCCAACTTTGGTTGGTCAACCCATGTGAACCTATGGGTAGATTCAAAACCAATTGTTTCTCTAAATAATTTTTAGTAATATCAATTTTGCCCCAGAGATCTAATCAGTAGGCTTTAGTCTCCACTAAAAAAGTTTGGTTAGGTCCAACCATTAACATGACCACATTTGGTCTTATCTAACCAATAAATAATCAAGCCCGACTTTGGTCGGCCAACCTAACAACCATTAGAAAGACTTAACCAAATCATCATTTTATAAATAATAATTTCATTAGTCAATAAGCACCAGGCCTTTGGGCCTCCAGTGGTTATCAAATTAATGAACCTATTATCACTCAACTTAATGGGAGGCTATGATTTAGTTATCTATATAACTATTTTATTTTTAAGGACCTAATAATTTTAGAGAATTTAGTTAACATATTTAAGAAAAGCGAACCAATTTCGATCCTCCCTCTGACTTCACCAAGTCAGATAAAAAAGGATCTAATCTAAGCTAGCATTAGGAGCACCCAAATCAGTTAGACTGATTTACCTAATGGACATGGGTGAGCCAAAATCAACAAGTGGTCTAATCAAAACCTAACTCACCAGGATGGTCAGGTAAGTGAGATTAGTGAAAGGGATATGCCATTAACTCATCAAAGACCGAATCAGTGCGAGTAGCTCTCAATTAAAAGCCACTGATCAAATTGCCAAACATACCTTAGACATCATTTGGTTTATTAGTTTTAATTTGACCAACTTAATAATTTTGGATTCGACCGCATAGCGATGAATCAAGTCCATTTGATCCTCGTTAAAGGCATGGACTTGACCAACTACAACTATTGTAATTGAGTCTATAAAGTTCTTGACCTAATCTAAATTAACATTTAATTAGATTTGATCAATTACTCTAATTTAGTCCACTCTTTAACTAACCTTAGGTCTAACCCAATTAATGGACCTAATTCAACTAACCCAATAACCCACATTTTATGATTAATGACTTGGAGTCTTAATTCATAATTCTAGATACTAAATCATTATACTTAATATTTAATTAAGTTTATGGGCTGTGGGTTAGGATTTGGCATTTTAAAAATATTTTTTAAATTTTTAAAAATATTTTATAACTTAGTATTATTCATCAATTGAGTCAACTCACTTTAAAATTGAATCGGCTCAATTTACAAACAATACTAGTTATAGGATTTAATCTGAAACTATGTACACTACATATTACTAAACCATGAATCAAACTTTATCTAATTATGCATTCATGATCATAAATCAGATTAAAGCCTAATATAATTAGATCATAAAAATATTGAATTAAATCTAAGATTTTATGATTAACGATATTGATTAGCAACGTACCAGGATAATTTTTTTACTATAGGAGGTAAATCCTATAGCAGGACAACTTGCAGTTTGTGCGATCTGGATTTTAACTTTTAAATCTAATTAATCATATTATTAGATTAATATTTAGATCAAATCTAAATTATCAATCTAAAATATGCAAGCATATCTTGTTTAGCAAACCTGCTCTGATACTATTTGAAGAAAATCGCACAGGGTTTAAGCATGCATTTTCAAAACTTTTTTAAATAAATAATAGTAAAAGTAAATATTAATCTAAAATTAATACTACATGCATTGATCATATCAAATAAATCCTACTCAGGATCTAAACATGCTAATATGTGATAGAAAAATAAAATGCGTTCGATCAGCAAATCAAATCTGTCGATCGATATGAGTTCAAAACTCGATACCTTTTCGTGGATAGCTGATCTCCATGATCTGAATCCATTAAAAGAAGCTATAGTGTTATGCTATAGCTGCACACTTGATCGACCTCTATGGATGGTCCACATGGAGCTCCTGATTTCGACCAGCTCCATCAGAGTGCTAGCTCCTCATCAAGCCTTTTGATGGCTGATCATGATTGATCAGATCGATCATGTACTTTTTGATTTCTTGAATACTCTAAAAAATGAAAACACAAATATTAGAGGATGATGAAGAGGGTTTCAAATTTGGTGGCAATCTGATGCTCACAGCACTCGATCTCTCCATCCAAACCTAGATTCCCAAAACTAGGGTTTCACTTGGCTCAAAAATCCTGACACACTAAAAATTCTATCACGCCCACTCTGTGTGGAGTTTTTCCATGAAACAAGTTTTTATGCAAAGATGACTTTTAGATTTATAAATTTTATTTAGATCATATCTAAAAATTGGGTATCCTTAGAGGTAAAAATTAGAAGAAAAGAGAGGCATGAGAGAAAGTAAAGTGCTGCGGGACCTTGCTCACCTTCACTCCGAGATTTTTTTCACCCAAAACTAATGTCCAATCACTCTAAAATTTTTACCATGTAATGCTCACCCCTTCTAGTATATCACAAAAGTTCTCATAATTTATTGACATGAATACCATGGGAAAAGCACATGGAAAGAAATAAGGGTTGAGTGGTTGGGAGGTTTTAACCACTCACTTGATTTCAAAATTCAAGTGAGCCTCTTATCCTTATCCAATGCCACCTCTCATATATTTAATACATAGAAGGACTCTCCTTCTATATGTGCACATTTTGATTTCTCCAAAAAATGTTCGACAAACAAAAGCGAGGGCGTGGAAAGTGGATAAGTTTGGATTGGTTCCAAACTCCAACAAACTGAGTTGAATTCAAAACTCAACTTACTTTGAACCAGTCCAACCCTTGGGCCAGGTCAAAAGCACATAAGAGAGGGGTTGCAAAAACCTTCTAGGTGAGAGAAAAGTAACGTACAAAAATTTTGGACATGGAACAAGAGTGGAAAAGTCAAAAATGGTGGGTGCATGGGAGAGTTTGAATTCAAACTTTATTTGACTTGGTCCTAATTAGTTTCAACTAAACCAATTAATCTAGATCTAATTAGACCAGGTTAATTCCAACCAAATTAGGCTTAGCCTAATCTAATAAAATTTTAATCAAATTAGAAATTAATTAGATCCAAGTCTTGATCAAATCAGGGTCAAAACTCTCATAGCGATTAGGTCATCTCATGACCTGATCGGATCAAACCCAATTGAATCAAATTCAATCAGACTAGATCAAATTCTCATCGCTCAATCAAATTAAGCTAATCAGTAATTGAATTGCTAATTAATTCTTCAAAAATATCTGAGTCCAAATCAGATGGGCTATCGGGCAATAGAGTTTCATCAATATGAAACTCCTAAAGAGTCCCAATCCAGTGGGACGCTTGAACCCGGTGTCCCAAATGAATGGAACTCATGATCTTAAAGTCCCAAACCAGTGAGACTCCTGATCAGAGAGTCCTAGATGAGTAGGACTCAAAGTCTCAGTCCAGTGAGACTCTTGGTCATAGTGTTCCAGTCTAGTGGAACTCTTGACCATAGTGTCCTAGGTCATCAAGACTCACGATCAGCCATCAGATCAGGAAGGAACTCCTTATATGAGTGATCCCATAGATTTGAATCCTAAGTCGATGGTACAGGAATCAATATGATGATCTAGCAATGGTATCCGACGTTCGGATAGGTCAAAAAGTCACAACGCGATAATGATGAACCTGTGGAATATGGTTACCATATAATTCATCCCCTTGATCACGATTATGAAAAGAACGATCTAGGATTTACTATCAATCCTATAATTCATCCACATTATATTTCAAAATTTAGTGTCCATCATATGGATCATCCCGATCAAGGATTTGCTAAATTGAAATACAGCGATGTACTTGCTCCAACACTTGGAGGGATCAATCCCATCTTGACTCACACATCGACAAGCCAAGTACTTGACTGTACTTAATAGCCTTCCATCACTAAATTAGAAATTCAGGTAGTTTGGTACCTAAGTACAGTGAGTTGCTTGCAAGTCACCGTGGAGGTCTCAGGTCTAAGGGATACTTATACTCATATTCTTCGAGGCTAATCTTGATAGAAGAAAAGCTCCAGAGTTGGCCACGTTCAGTGCGGATGTACCCATACATCTCACTTGCATGCCATGCCAGTGTCTCAACACTTCTTGGTTACGAGGACCACTAACCTATATGGCACACAACGACCTATACTCGATAAATGTTGTCATCCTAAATAACAACGTATCTTTTGATCGTGAATAATTTAAGGACTAAATAACAAATCCTCCTTTGTCAAATCTAGATAGTCCTAAGAACTTCATCACAATACAGGAGTTCATTAGAAGACAACAAAATTTATGACGAAAAATATCAAAATAACTTTTATTATTTGATAATTCATATATAAGTACAACAAGTAGCATAACCATCAACAAACTGACGATTGACTTTGAGACATATTTTCAACACTACATAATTTCATTTTAGAGTTGAATGCATTCTCCAGTATCATGACTATGGTCACGATGATAGAGATAATACTTATTAGGGTTATACTTGGCTGGATGCGACCGTATCTCTTTTAGCCTTGGTAATTGCTTCTTGATCTCCATCAACACTTGGATCTTCGAAGCATCAAGGAGGCATAGTTGTAAAATCTTCTGAAAGGAGAGTTCTACCGTGCCCTCCGATCTAGGCATCTTGATCAACACGCTCAAGGTGGAGTTCAAGCTTGTCTATGCTTAGGAGGGGTTTTGGAGCATGGTCGAGCTTCACTCGACTTCTCAATGATTGCTGGCTTACTACATTCACCTACCTGCTGCTCTCTTATGGCTTCTTTATCTTTCAACTTGAAGACTTCCTCCGCTCGAGCATAGCATTCTGCTCGGGCCAAAATATCGGCAAAATCTCAGAGGTACTTCTCTAGGAAGAAAAGTGAAGGAAATCACATAGGATTTTTATCATGCTTTTCCAAACTTTTTCAAAATTTTGTTATAGTGGAAGAAAATATTAATCTAAAATTAATATAAGCTTGCATTGATTATATTAGAAACCCTAAATCTAGATCTAGACTTGTTAATATGTAACAAAAAATTAAATCCATAAGGTTAGTAAATCATATAAACTAACCTACTCATGTTCATAACACGATACCTATGCATAGGTAGCTGATCTCGGTGATCTGAATCTACCAAAAAATGATCTGGCATCATGCTACAACCGCACACTCATCCAGCCTCTATGGTGAGTCCATACAAAACTCCTGGTCCTAACAAGCTCCGTCGGAGCCTTCCATGGCTGATCTCAATCGATCCAATCGATCATCTTTCTTCTGATCTCTTGGATGCTCTAGAATATCAGATGGTATGCTTCGGAGGATGATAAGGTGATGTCTGAAGTTCGATGGCAATTGGGCACTCATAATACTCTATCTCTTCATCCAAACCTAGAAAACTAATTCTAGGGTTTCATACACCCAGAATTTCGGGAATGCACGCTCTTCCCACATGGATTGGCGTGGCTGCAGGTGATTAGCCAAGCAATAAGAAAGTACTTCTTAGAGATTAATGTGAAAGCGGGATCAAACAATTCAAGAAATAGAGAGGAAGAGAAGAAAAGATTTTTGGAAGAAAAGAGCTTTTATTCAGTATTTTTCAGCACTCTTATAACCTTGACCTATTTTCAGTATATATACTTTACAAAAGGTTAAGCTCAAGCTCATAGAAAAATTCTCCAAATCCAAACAACCCACTTACATAAAATAATAACCCATGAAAACTGAGCTGGCCCAGTTTCAGACTGAGCCATTTAACCTACGACTGGATCGGCTCAGTTCCAGACTGAGTCGACCTAGTTGTGTACCATGCCAATAGTCCAAAAATGCTACTTTCTATCTAAATTTCACTCTGAGACCTAATCGATTCAATCCAAGACTGAGCTGATCCAGTTGTGTACCATGCCAACAGCCCAAAAATACTATTTCTATCTAAATTTTTTTTCTAAGACCTAGTCGACCTAGTCCTAGATTGAGTCAGTCCAGTTTCCAACTTAGCCGACTCAGTCTTAGGATGAGCCGACCCAGTTTCTGAATTTTGCTAGGAGAGTTAATTTCTCTTTTAGCTCACTCTCGTCTTTCCATGACCTATCTTCTTATATTTTCAAGACTTGGGAGTGCCACTTCTGAGCTCACATTCTCCACCTTGGTGCTTTCAAGTCCTTGTAAACTCATCTCTTCTCAATAGATCCATCCGTGCCACACATCTCTGAAAGCTGTCACTGAGGAGTACCTGCATGAGTGCATCAGACTGATTCTCCTTGGTATGGACCTTCATCAGTTCCACTTCACCTTCCTCCATCAGCTCTTTGATTTTGTGGTACCTCACGTCTATATGCTTTGTGCATGTATGATAGACTGGGTTCTGTGCCAACAGTAGAGCACTCTGACTATCACTGAACAGTGTAATCTTGCTCTGCTCCACCCCCAACTCATCAATTAACCTCCTAAGCCAAAGGACTTCCTTTACAGCCTCCGTTATCCCAATCTACTTGACCTCTATGGTAGACAAGGTCGTGATTGGCTGAAGGGTTGATCTCCAAGACATCGGTCCACCATATACGTAGAAGAGGTATCCAGTAGTAGACCTCCTTGTATCAAGATCACCAGCATAATTTGCATCAACAAATCCTTTTAGAGGACCTGAACCTTCACACATCTTCATAGATTATTCTCCAAATCCTCCTGGCTGCCCATCAAATACCAAACCATAATCTCTTGCTCCATGCAGATATCTCAATATCCATTTCAATACTTTTCAGTGTTCCTTCCTCGGGTTAGCCATGTATCTACTAACCGTGCTCACTGCATGTGCTATATCTGATTTATAGCACACCATAGTGTACATCACACTGCCTACAGCATTTGCATAAGAAACTCATTCCATGTACTCTCTCTCCTCTTCTGACTGAAGGCTCTGTAACTTGGAGAGAGACATATGGCTTGACAATGGCATCTCTACAGGTTTGGCCTTCTCCATCCCAAATCTCTTCAGAACCTTTTGGATATACTTTTCTTGTGACTAATGGAGCACTCCTTCACACCTATCTTTGCAAATCTCCATTCCAAGGATTTTCTTAGCTGGACCCAAATTCTTCATCTCAAACTCAAATGATAATATCCTTTTCAACCTTTTTATAGCATCCATACTTCTACTGGCTATGAGAATATCATCTACATACAATAATAGGTATAGAACATCCTCCTCATCTACATCCTTGATGTAGACACAACAATCATGTTCACATCTGCTGAAACTCAGGCTCAAGACAAAGCTATCAAACCTTCGATACCACTGATGAGGAGATTGTTTCAAGCCATACAAAGACTTCCTGAGAAACACATATTTTCTTCCTATCCCATCTACATAAAACCATCTGGCTGCTTCATGTAGATTCTTTCCTCCAAAGTTCCATGAAGAAAGTGAACGGAAATCATGATTTCCCAGACCAGGTTCGTTCAAATCTGATCAGATCGAGAGATATATTTCAAAATTTTTTCTCTCGATCCCAATCAGATTTGGGATATTTCAGATCTAATTTTATTATTTTAATAATAAAAATAAAATAAAGATAAATTAAATCAAATTTAATTTACCTGATTTGGGTAATCCTATTACCCTGTTGATGATCCTATTTGCAGCGAAAGATTCTGGATCTAGCCACGCAAGCGCCTGGCCTCTACCAGTATCCACTCAGGCTAGATCTAGAGATCCTCTTCATCTCTATCACACCTCCAAAAATTAGATCTAGATATGATCTGGAGGATCTTCAAAACTCCTTTTGAAGATCTGCAGTCGTCCTTTGCAGCAATGCAACCTTCTTGCTTTTGATCGTCTTTCTTTGATCTGGATCGCACCAACCAAGGTCCAAAACTCTTTTGGACATGGAGAGGAGAAGGAGAAGAAGCTTTGGCATGGAGGAGGAGGGGAGAGGCAGCCTTGGGGCATTGGGTTTTCAATTCTCAATTGAATCATTATGTTTGAGTTGGGCACAGGGTCTTATTTATAGACTGACTGTGATCCAGCTTCTCTTATTCCCAACCAATCACAACCCTTTGTGAAATCAGATCTAAATTTGATTGGTGGGAATAGAGTCCCCTGGATTCCTACTTAGAGGATGCCTAAGACCAGTCAAAGTTGGTTTTAGGTAGAACTCTAATTGAAATCCAAAAGAGAGGTGGAGTCCTTGTCCAACAAGGACTCCTAGGCACCTCCAACTTGGGCTCACGCCACCCTTGGCGTGTGCCCTCCTCCTTGCCAGGTTCTGGCAGGGGGATAGGCCCCCACCAGCTCTCCAATAGGTGCATGACATGTGGTCAAAAGTCAAAGGTCAATGGTCAACGTTTGACCAGTCAAAGGTAGACTTTTGACCAAAGTCAAAGAATAAGAAATGGCAGGTGACCAAAAATGGTAGATAATGTCTTACAAATAAGACAACCTTTTCTGACTTGGACAACCTCCAGTCAGACCATATGAAGGCCTCTGATTGAGCACAAACTACTTTGGCTCAGATAGGACAACTTATTTATGATAGCAAAAGAAGAACGTTAGGTTCAATCGAGTGCTAGCATGATTTCCTTGAACCTAATTGAATCTCATTCAGATCAATTGAGCTAGATCAGTTCAATTGATGATCACCAGATTCAAATCCTTATTTGTGTGACCCAGTTAGGTTCAGTTCTGTATGATAATGGGATATGTCATGATCTCTATCATTGACATCATCGAAACTCCTTTCGATGGATCAGAACTCTTCTGATTCGAACAGCTAGAATGATCGATCATCTGAATCATTCTAATTGCTCCCAAAATCCACCAGTGACACCTAGCAGTATATGGTGGCAACCCATCAGAGCTGAATATGAACCTCTTAGTGCAGCTATCTGTGTGATTCAGTCCTTCTATCTTGAGCCCCGATCAGATTAGGGTTAAGGTAAACTCGTCAAACCCTAGTCTCTGTCATATGATGTAATCATTCGATTCAAGTCCAATATGAAAATCTAAATAGAAACTCTTTCTATTATTTCACTCTACCATGGCCATGGATTTCTGGACTTGATTCTCATGATCATCATAGGGCTGCTCCTCTACCACCGAGGTAGATAGATTCCATCTTGACGTCATCCAGTTCCTACAATGAACATGTCATAGCCAACATACACCTCAGGGTTCCATATGGCTAGGAGACCGAGTAATGGTGTAGTCAAACTATAACACCCTCAAGCTGAACTATCGATGCATCTTAGGTCAAAGAATCAGACACACTACTACAGCATCGAGTCAGTCATTGACGAGAAGGTAGACTCCCTAATGACTATTCGAGGTGGTCACACTCAGTGCCCTCGTTCTCTAACGAGTACCTGTACTCTCGCTTCAGTGTCTCTACACCATAGACTTAAGACTCATCTACTGAAGAGAAGCGATTGTACACCAACCTTCCAGATCAATCACCATCCTCGTGATGATCTTATGGTCGGGAGCAATTTATGAGTTAATAATGATTATTCATGTCTTAAATTTTCAACTCTTGAAAATATGAATTATCATTGCCATTAACTCAAAGGATGTATCACAGACACTAAATACACATATGTGATAGAAAATAACCCATTTATTGCTTTTAGTCAAAATTACAATTTTGCCCCTAGAAGTGTATTACAAGTGTCAGCCAATTCTGGCTTCTAGGGCACATATATCTAACAATCTTCCACTTGTCCTAAAGACAATTGGCTACAAGTCTAAGTCCTATCTTCTCAAGGTGGGCTTCGATCTTCTGCTGGCCCAACGGCTTTGTAAGTGGGTCTGCCACATTATCTGCGGAGTTGACTCTCTTGACCTTGACATAACCCTTTTCAAGATAATCGCGGATGAGCTGGTATCGCCGCTCAATATGCTTGGATTTCTGGTGAAACCTCAGCTCCTTAGCAAGGGCTATGGCGTTATTGTTGTCGCAGTATAGAGGAATGGCATTTGATGGCATTACTTCGATTTCTGCAGCAAACTTCTTGTACCAAAATGCTTCCTTTGCAGCCTCTGATGCAGCGATATATTCTGCTTCCATGGTGGAATCTGCTATCACCATTTGCTTGGAACTCTTCCAGCTGATAGCTCCACCATTGCACACAAATAGACTTCCAGATGTCGACTTTCGATCATCTATATCGGATATGAAATCCGAGTCTGTGTATCCCTGGACTTGGAGTTCTCCGTTACCAAAGATCAACATCATATCCTTAGTTCTTCTCAAGTACTTAAGGATATATTTCACAGAAGTCCAGTGTTCTTCACCTGGATTTGACTGATATCTGCTTGTGACACTCACAGCATGGGCTATATCAGGTCGTGTACATAGCATGGCATACATGAGGCTCCCTATTGTAGAAGCATAAGGGATCTTGCTCATGCGTTCTATTTCCTCAGGTGTGCTAGGGCACATCTTCTTGGAAAGATGAATACCATGTCTGAAGGGTATTAATCCCCTTCTTAGAATTTTCCATACTAAACCTCTTTAGTACTTTCTCTATGTACATCTTCTATGAAAGTCCTAGCATCCTATTCGGTCTATCCCTATAGACCTTAATTCCTAGAATAAAGGATGCTTCACCTAGGTCTTTCATGGAGAATTCCTTGGACAACCACATCTTGACTGATATCAACATGGGAATATCATTCTCAATAAGGAGGATGTCATCCACGTACAATACGAGGAAGACAACAGCGCTCCCACTGACCCTTTTGAAAACACATGGTTCCTCTTCATTTTTGATGAAACCAAACATTTTGATCACATCATTGAAACGAGTGTTCCAGCTCCGAGATGCTTGCTTAAGTCCATATATGGACCTTTGCAGCTTGCAAACCTTTTGATCAGCATCACTGGATGTGAAACCTAGCGGCTGTTCCATATAGATATCTTCCTCAAGATATCCATTCAAGAACGCCATTTTCACATCCATTTTCCATATTTCGTAATCGAAATAGGCTGCAACGGCAAGCAATGTGCGGATGGATTTTAGCATAGCCACTGAGAAAAAGGTATCCTGATAGTCAATGCCTTCGCGTTGACTATAACCTTTTGCCACTAGTCTAGCCTTGAATGTCTCCACATTCCCATCTGCACCAATCTTTCTCTTGAAGATCCATTTACATCCAATAGGTACTATACCTTTGGATGGATCTACCAAGGTCCAGACTTGGTTTGAGTGCATCGAGTCAATTTCTGACTGCATTGCCTCTAGCCATTTCTTGGAGTCGATATCTGATATCGCCTCGTTGTAGGTTTTGGGATCATCACCATGAGCACCATTACCTACGAGGAACATTTCCTCTACATCCTTTGAAACAATATCTAAGTATCTTTCAGGGGGACGGGAAACTCTTTCCGATCTACGAGGTGGAGGAGGTAGTATTCTTATTGGCTCAACCTGATTTGATTCCACTTGGTCCTTAGCTCGTTCTGCTTGTGAGACTTTCTCATCAAGCTTGATCTATTTTCCAATGTCGCTATCTTGAATAAACTATTTTTCAAGAAAGATGGCATGTCGACTCACAATCACATTGTGGTCTTCTGGAATGTAGAAATAGTATCCTAATGACTCTTTAGGATATCCTATAAATCGAGCTCTGAAGGACCTGAACTCTAACTTGTCTGCTTGTTGTCTTTTGACGTAAAACGGACAACCCCAAATTCTGAGATGACTCAGACTTGGTTTCTTACCGTGGCATATCTCATATGGTGTGGTAGGAATGGTTTTAGAGGGAACCCTATTCAGTAGATAAATTGAAGTTAACAATGAGTGTCCCCAAAGAAAATCAGGGAGGTCTGTGAAGCTCATCATGGACCGAACCATATCTAATAGGGTCCGATTTCTTCGTTCTGAAACCCCATTGAGTTGAGGTGTTCCTGGTGGAGTCCATTGAGAGACTATGCCATTTTTCTTGAGATAGTCTAGGAATTTTCGGCTAAGGTATTCACCTCCTCGATCTGATCGAAGAACCTTAATGGGTTTTTCAATTTATTTTTCTACTTCATGTCTGAATTCTTTGAACTTTTCAAAGGCTTCAGACTTATGTCTCATAAGATACACATACCCATACCTAGACAGATCATCGGTAAAGGTAATGAAGTAGACAAAATTGCCTCTAGCCGGCACATCAAATGGGCCGCACACATCTGTATGTACTAGGGCAAGGAGATCTGTGGCCCTCTCCCCATGTCCAACAAAAGGGAGTTTAGTCATTTTGCCTTGAAGACAGGATTCACAAGTTGGATATGACTCAGAAGTCAATGGACTCAATAGCCCATTTTTCTTCAATTTGTTGATTCTATCTTCTGCTATATGACCTAATCTCAGGTGCCATAGATATCTATCGTTTGGACTATCCCTAGGTCGTTTGGCATTCACGTTTTGCTCTACAGTTAGAATAGGTACATCAATATGTAGCTGATAAAGACCATTAATAAGGAAACCATTTGCAATTTTATTTCTTTCATAAAGAATGTTACAATGGTCCTTAAAGAAGGTGATCACATAACCTTCTTGTGCTAAGCATGAAACAGAAATCAAATTCCTGCTAGCTGCAGGCACAAAATAACAGTCTTTCAAAACTAAGTCTAAACTAGATGATATCGCAGAGGGTATGTTCCCACGGCTACTGCAGCAACTCTTGCTCCATTATCGACGCGTAGGATGATGTCTCCATCCCTCAGCCTCCTGCTATCCTCAAGACCCTGCATGGAAGTGCATAGATGAGCACTAGAACCAGAGTCAAGCACCCAACTAGATGCAGAAGAAACCATAAGGTTAGACTCAATAACAAGCATACCTCCAGAAGGACCTTCCTTCTTGTTCTTCAGGGTGGCCAGGTAAGTAGGGCAGTTTCGCTTCCAATGGCCGTCGCTGTTGCAATGGAAACACTTTTCCTTTGACATCGGCCTTTTTCTTTGATTCTGCCTTCTTTTTCTTTGATCCTTCCATCTTTTGCTTTTTCACAGACTTCTTTTTCTTTCCATAAGACTTTCTTTTGGAAGAAGTCCGTTCCATAGCAAGAACTGAGCCTTTAGAACCTTTCATAGAAAGCTCAGCGGTAACCAGCATATTCATTAACTCAGCCAAGGAATTCTGAAGTTTATGCATGTGGTAATTCATGATGAATTGCCCATATGCATCAGTCAAGGATTGCAGAATAATATCGTTCTGCAGGTCCAAGTCTAACTTCACACCGAGCTTCTCAAGCTCTTCCATGTCCTTGATCATTGTCAGACAGTGATCTTGGACTGACTGCCCATCACGCATCTTAGCCTTAAAAAGTCATTTTGTGATTTGATATTTGGCTGCGCGACTCTGTTCACCAAACATTTCCTGCAGGTGAGCCAACATTTGGCGAGCAGTCCCGATATCCTCATGTTGGCGCTGGAGCTCATCAGACATCGAGCCCAACATGTAATATCTGGCCTTATTATCTTCGTCAATCCATTTTTTCAGAGACGCTCTCTGTTCAACAGATGGACGGGCTGGCAAGGTGGGAGGGTCCTGGTCCAGTACATGTGTTAACTTCTTGGAACCCAAAACAATTTTGTAGTTCCTAAGCCAATCTTTATAATTGGGTCTAGTCAGTCTATGTGTGTCCAGGATACGTGCCAATGGGTTGGACGTAGACATTTTCCTGTAGAGAGTCAAAGATTCTAGTTAGATACTGTAATTTTGACTTGACCAATTTGTTTAGGGATTTTATTTTTAAACAAATTAGCTCCCACTATTTTCTTGGATCCCTACACTCCCTCTGTAGAGATGCGAAAATCTTCATGATTAATGATTTCTAGTGGGTGGTGCGGTCTCACCAACTGACTCATCACCTCACCTAACAGTTATTGGTGATGGGTTAGCCAATGAGTGAACAACTCTTGTTCAATGATTCTCTAATCATGGTGCACCCAAACTTGATCTCTAATTCATGAATCTCACCGTATCCAGAATATTGATCTACTCCTTAGTTAAGTCAGACCCACCATTTGCATAGATTGGATTCCTAATTGAGTCTCTCACCGTATCCAAAATATTGAGCCCAACTCATCTTCCAGCCCATAGCATCCAATGCCTAATAGACATGGTTGCATCTTCCCAGTGCAACTGAGCCACTGTATCCAGCCGAGAACAATCAACCCCGAGAAGGGCCCGCACATCTACAATGGTGGAAGACCTCAGACTTAATCTTTTCTTAGGGAAAATTGATTCAGGTCTCATTAAACTAGACTTGGCTTAGTCATAACAATTATGACTAACCTAGTGGCATGGGTTAGCTCAGATTATTGACCACCTCAGATCAGAACTGTGTCAACAGATATGGTCAGGTAAGTGAGACCGGTGGAAGGAATATGCCATTAACTCATACAAGAACGCATTCAGGTCGAGTAGCTTCCAATTAAAAACCAGTCGATCGTCTATGCCAAACTTACCTTAGACACCAAATTGTTGAGCCAGAACCAATTGGGTTAGCCTACAATCCAGACTCTAACCTCTGAGCCTAATTAGGTCTTGCTTGATCGTGACTCGATCTTGACCCAGACTTAATCCTATTAGGCTGGTCAATTTTAAGCATTGTTGATCCCATCTAACCAACTCTTGATTCGGTTTGATCAACCACTTAGACCTAATTGAGCTACCCAAGCCCGAACCCAGTATTATGAATATGTCTTAGATCTGAAATTCTCAATTTTAGACCTAATTAATATTCCATAAACTTAATTCTTAATTAAGTAGGGTTCATAAATAAAATATGCACAATAAATCCTAGGGTTTCAGGATCTAGGGTTTTGCAGAAAGTAAGTTTTGGGTTTTTGATTAAGGATGAACATGCAGCACCCCTACACATCATAAGAACACCCCATCGAATGGGAAGAGAGAGCCTTTAAACCCTTTTTTATTCTTATGACTGGACGGCCAAGAGGAACGCCTTAATCAAGAACATTCAATACTACAAAATAATATCAGATCTATATCATATATCTCATATATAAAGTAGATCTAATCATGGCATATTTTGCATACATCTCATGTATCAAATCATGCATATTTTCAGATCTAAATTATCTCATAATAATCTAAAAAATTAGATTTAAATTGATCTAATCAAAATAAATTCTAATCTAGATAATTATGTAGAACTATTCTACAACTAGTCTAGACATGCATCAATCATATCTCATATGATATTCAAAAATTAAATAATTTTTATTTTCTATTTTTTAGATGTTATTATAACACTTATAATATCAGAAAATAGTAAATAAAAATATCTAAAACATGATTTAATCAGATTAAATCAAAAACATGCAAGACTATTCTATTCTAGAACTAGTCATGCATATCTTCTAATCTTTGATCCAAATTATTTAATTTTAATTTTTTTTAATTTTAGATCTGATCACATCTCATGTGACATCTGAAATCACTTATTTTTTGATTAAAATAAATTCAAAATCTGATCTAAACAATTTTAGAACCATGGCTCTGATACCAGTTGAAGGGAAATCCTGATTTCCCAGACCAGGTTCGTTCAAATCTGATCAGATCGAGAGATATATTTCAAAATTTTTTCTCTCAATCCCAATCAGATCTAGAATGTTTCAATCAAATTTTATTATTTTAATAATATAAATAAAATAAAGATAAATTAAATCAAATTTAATTTACCTGATTTGGGTAATCCTATTACCCTGTTGATGATCCTGTTTGCAGCGGAAGGTTCTGGATCTAGCCACGCAAGCGCCTGGCCTCTATCGGTATCCACTCGGGCTAGATCTAGAGATCCTCTTCTTCTCTATCACACCTCCAAAAATCAGATCTAGATCTGATTTGGAGGATCTTCAAAACTCCTTTTGAAGATTTGCAGTCGTCCTTTGCAGCAGTGCAGCCTTCTTCATTTGATCGCCTTTCTTTGATCTGGATCGCACCAACCAAGGTCCAAAACTCTTTTGGACGTGGAGAGGAGAAGGAGAAGAAGCTTTGGCTTGGAGGAGGAGGGGAGAGGCAGCCTTGGGGCATAGGGTTTTCAATTCTCAATTGAATCATTTTGTTTGAGTTGGGCACAGGGTCTTATTTATAGACTGACTGTGATCCAGCTTCTCTTATTCCCAACCAATCACAACCCTTTGTGAAATCAGATCTAAATCTGATTGGTGGGAATAGAGTCCCCTGGATTCCTACTTAGAGGGCGCCTAAGACCAGTCAAAGTTGGTTTTAGGTAGAACTCTAATTGGAATCCAAAAGAGAGGTGGAGTCCTTGTCCAACAAGGACTCCTAGGTGCCTCCAACTTGGGCTCACGCCAGCCTTGGCATGCGCCCTCCTCCTTGCCAGGTTCTGGCAGGGGGACAGGCCCCCACCAGATCTCCAATAGGTGCATGACATGTGGTCAAAAGTCAAAGGGTCAATGGTCAATGTTTGACTAGTCAAAGGTAGACTTTTGACCAAAGAAAAAGAACAAGAAATGGCAGGTGACCAAAAATGGCAGATAATGTCTTACAAATAAGACAACCTTTTTTGACTTGGACAACCTCCAGTCAGACCATATGAAGGCCTCTGATTGAGCACAAACTCCTTTGGCTCAGACAGGATAACTTATTTATGATAGCAAAAGAAGAACGTTAGGTTCAATCGAGTGCTAGCACGATTTCCTTAAACCTAATTGAATCTCATTCAGATCAATTGAACTAGATCAGTTCAATTGATGATCACCAGATTCAAACCCTTGTTTGTGTGACCCAGTTTGGTTCAATTCTGTAGGGTAATGGGATATGTTATGATCTCTATCATTGATATCATCGAAACTCCTTTCGATGGATCAGAACTCTTCTGATTCGAACAGCTAGAATGATCGATCATCTGAATCATTCTAATTGCTCCCAAAATCCACCAGTGACACCTAGCAGTATATGGTGGCAACCTATCAGAGCTGAATGTGAACCTCTTGGTGCAGCTATCTGTGTGATTCAGTCCTTCTATCTTGAGCCCCGATCAGATTTGGGTTAAGGTAAACTTATCAAACCCTAGTCTCTGTCATATGATGTAATCATTCGATTCAAGTCCAATGTGAAAATCTAAATAGAAACTCTTTCTATTATTTCACTCTACCATGGCCATGGATTTTTGGACTTGATTCTCATGATCATCATAGGGCTGCTCCTCTACCACCGAGGTAGATAGATTCCATCTTGACGTCATCCAGTTCCTATAATAAACATGTCATAGCCAACATACACCTCAGGGTTCCATATGGCTAGGAGACTAAGTAATGGTGTAGTCAAACTATAGCACCCTCAAGTGAACTGCCGATGCATCTCAGGTCAAAGAACCAGAAACACTACTGTAGCATCGAGTCAGTCATTGACGAGAAGGTAGACTCCCTAATGACTACTCGAGGTGGTCACGCTCAGTGCCCTCGTTCTCTAACGAATACCTGTACTCTCGCTCCGATGTCTCCACACCGTAGACTTAAGACTCATCTACTGAGATAAGCGATTGTACACCAACCTTTCGGATCAATCACCATCCTCGTGATGATCCTATGGTCGGAGCAATTTATGAGTTAATAATGATTATTCATGTCTTAAATTTTCAACTCTTGAAAATATGAATTATCATTGCCATTAACTCAACGGATGTATCACAGACACTAAATACACATATGTGATAGAAAATAACCCATTTATTGCTTTTAGTCAAACTTATAATTTTGCCCCTAAAAGTGTATTACAAGTGTCAGCCAATTCTGGCTTCTAGGGCACATATATCTAACAGGAAGGCCATCTTCATGTCCATCTGTTCCAATTTCATGTTATGCTGTACCACCAATGACAGCAAAACTTGAATAGATGTATGACGCACCACAGGAGAGAAAATTTTTATGTAGTCAATTCCTTCCTTTTATGAGTATCCCTTTGCTACCAGCCTTGCTTTGAATCTGACTCTACCTTATTCTGAAGGTGCTTCTTTTTTTGTGAACACCCACTTTGAGCCAATAGGTTGAGCACCCTCTAAAAGATCCACCAGCTGCCATGTCTAATTCTTCTCAAGTGATTCCATCTCGTCCATAATGGCCTGTATCCATAAATCATGATCCTCACTCTCCATGGCTTCTGCATAATTCTCTGGATCTCCATTAGCAGTGATGAGTGCATAGGAGATAACCTTATCAATGCCATATTTGACCAGCCTCCTAATA
The DNA here is from genome assembly GCA_006176705.1 of Cocos nucifera. Taxonomy (NCBI): domain Eukaryota; kingdom Viridiplantae; phylum Streptophyta; class Magnoliopsida; order Arecales; family Arecaceae; genus Cocos; species Cocos nucifera. The sequence goes on along the minus strand of QRFJ01000666.1, from coordinate 469,135 downwards.
TTATACTGGGGCTTATGCAAAGCCATTTCCATTGGCACATCTTTATTTGATGTTTATGGCTGCTCCTGCACATCTATCTGAACTGTCGGCCCTTCATGCTGATTTTCAATCTAAGACATTTTTCTGCCCAGCTCCATCTCAACAGGAATACTCCTATAAGTGGATGTAACCTGCATGCCATCATTCTCTGACTGATCATCACTATTCACCTCTGTTTCTCCAGTTTCATCTATCCCAAACCTCCTCAAGATGCTTTTCTCATCAAAGATAACGTCCCTATTGATCACTGACTTCTGTGCCTGAGAGTCTTGCAGTAGGTATCCCTTGACTCCTTGTGGATACCCTATGAATGTTATCTTTTAAGATTTCGGATCTAATTTGCTCCTCTCGATTGCCTCCATATGTGCATAGGCTGTGCAACCAAAGACTTTTAGATGACCAAGCTCCACCTTCTTCTCACTCTAGACCTTCTTTGGAATGCCTCCATTCACCTTATAATGAGGAGACCTGTTCATAAGAAAATAAGAAAAAATTAGAGCATCACCCCAAAAGAACTTTGGAAGGATGTTTGCAGTCTCAAACTCCATGCCTTCTCGATTAGTGTCTGGTTCATCCTTTCTGCAACACCATTCTGCTGGGGAGTCATGTTCATCATGTAATGGCATTTGATGCCATTTTCCTCATAGTACCTCCTAAACTTCAGGCTAGTATACTCTCCTCCATTGTCCAACCTCAGACACTTGACCTGTCTCCCTGACTCCTTCTCTACTTCAGCTCTCCAGGCTCTAAAGCAGACAAATATCTCTAATTTTTCTCTGATCAGATAAACCCACATCTTTCTTGAGAAATCATCAATGAAAGTGATAAAATATTTTTTCCCACCTTTAGCTGATACAGGAGCTGGTCCCCACACATCCAAGTGCACTAAATCAAGTACTCCCTCGCTACACTTGGTACATCTGGCAAACTTCATCCTATGCTATTTGCCAAAGATGCACGGCTCTTAAAGATCTGTGCCCTCCTTCTTTAGGGCTGGGATCATACCTCTTCTGCTTAGTTCTGTGAGCCTACAGTCACTCATATGATCCATCCGATAGTGCCATAGTCGATATAAAATATGCTCCTCCTGTGCCGCTACTAGCACCTCTGCACTATTATTTACCATTGAGCCTTCTATTCTATAAAGATTGTTACTCAGTCTTCTATCTTTCATCACCACTAAGGCTCTCTTAAAAATTTTCAGACATCCACTCCTAGCCTGGCTACTAAAAGCATAACCTTGCTCCTCCAAGTAGCATAAAGAAATCAAATTCTTTTTCAACTTCGATACATGCCTGACATTTGATAATGTATGAATGATCCCATTGCACATCCTCACCCTGATAGAGCTAATTTCAGCTACTTTGCATGGATGATCATCTCCAAGGATGATACTTCCACCATCGACCTTTTGGTAGGTAGCAAACTACTTTCGATGAGAAGTACAGTGGTGTGAGCATACTGAATCCAATATCCATATAGTATTGTACTCTATGGATCTATCTAATATAACTAATAGGTCTTTTCCACTACTCATAGAAGCTGTATCATCTTACTTGCTGGCCTTCCCTTTTTCTGATCTTAAAAGGAAAAAATCTCTCCTCAGGTATCTAGGCTGATGATATTTATAACATTTCAATGTCATCTTCCTTTGATCGCGAGACTTTGACCTACCCTTGGATTTCTCTCTTGTCTTCTCCTTTGATCTTTCCTATCTTTCGTTCATAGCCAAGATCTCAGACTTAAGGTCTCCTTTGCCGATCTTTTTCCTTTGCTCATTTGATCTAAGCATACCAATAATCTCTTCATAGTTTAGTGTCTCCTTTTCATAAACTAAAGTTGTTATGAGACTATCATACGAACCTAGGAGAGAACATAATAGCAGTAATGCCCAATCCTCCTCATCGATCTTCACATCCAAACTCATCACCTCAGAACACACCTGATTGAACCTTTGAATATATGCAACAAGATTTCTACCTTCAGGCATCCTCAGACTATATAGCTGTTTGTTCAACCATAGCTTATTCATTATGTTCTTCCCCATGTATGTGTTCTCCAGTCTCTCCCAGAGCTCCTTTGTCATAGTTTCTGTGCAAACCTTGGGCAAAACCTAATCGGCCAAGCACATCCAAATTGTGCTAAAAATAATTTTCTTCAACTCTTTCCAATCCTCAGCACTGATCTTTTCTGACCTTTCTTTTGTCAAGACCTTGTAGATCCTCTGTTGAACTAACAAGTCCTTTACTCTTTGCTGCCATAGAGTAAAGTTTTCCTTACCATTGAACTTTTCAAAATCCACCTTGAATCCACTTGATCCCATGACTTCAAATAAGTCAAGAATAGTTCCCTAACACCCTTCACAATCTCACACACTAGCAAAACTATCCTTCAAAGAAGATCTAACTAGCCCTAGATCCTCTTTTCAAACTTCTGTATCATCGTTCCTCGATGTAAACAATCTCCACCTCAATCTAGAGACAACCATGAAGCAAACTAGAAGATTTAGGATAAAACCTGATGCAACAGATCCTGGATATAGTAAATCCTAGGTGTCTTCCTTTCTTCCATGCAACACTACTCTGATACTAAATATCGAAAATAAGCGTTCTTCCCACATGGATCAGCATGGTCATCAGTGATTAGCCAAGCAATAAGAAAGTACTTCTCAGAGATTAATGCAGAAGCATGATCAAATAATTCAAGAAATAAAAAAGAAGAGAAGAAGAGATTTTTGGATGAAAAGAGCTTTTATTCAATATATTTCAGCACTCTTACAATCTTGATCTATTTTTAGTATATATACTTTATAAAGGGTCAAGCTCAAGCTCATAGAAAAATATTCCAAATCCAAACAACCTACGTACACAAAATAATAACCTACGAAAATTGAGCTAGCCCAATTTTAGTCTGAGCCATCTAACCTACGATTGGGTCAACTCAGTCTGGGACTGAGTCGATCCAATTGTGTACCATGCCAACAGTCCAAAAATGCTGCTTTCTATCTAAATTTTTCTCTGAGACCTAGCCAACCTAGTCCTAGACTAAGCTGGCCTAGTTTTCAACTTAGTCGGCTCAGTCTCAGGGTGAGCCAGCCTAGTTTTTGAACTTTGCTAGGGGAGCTAATTTCTCTTTCGGCTCACTCCTATCTTTTCATGACCTGTCTTCTCATATTTCCAAGAATTTGTGAGTGCCACTTCTAAGCTCACATAGAAAACCTTGACGCCTGAAAACCCTCTCACACCTTCTCTCTTTAGAATTTTCTCATGAAATAAATTTTCATGAGTAAAGAGACTCTTCATCTACCGTACATCCACTCTAAAATATTTTTAGATGGGTGAGTAAAAAAAATAAAATAAAGGAAGTGGCACGTGAGTAGAATGTAGGTGCATGAAAGACTTTCTCTTTCTCTAGACTTCTCCACACCTAGACTAGCACCCCTCTTAGGTTTTTCTCTCTCTAAGAAACCTTCCCATGCCTCTCTATGATCTTTCATGTAAACCCACACACACCCAAGAGAAAACTTTTTTTAAATGGAAGACCATAGTGGACTTTATGCATGGATTAGATTAGGAGGTTAAGAGGCTTCCACTTGAATTCAAAATTCAAATGGAAGCCTTATCCACATCCAGTGCCCACTCTAGGGAGTTTGACATGCAGAAGGACTCTTCTTTTATGCGTCCATACAAAGCAATGCACAAAAATGTGTGAGATACCAGAGGGCATAGAGAGTGGATAAAGGTAAGGGGTTTAATAGGTTTCAACTTCTTAACAAATCAAGTTAAATTCAAAATTCAATTTGATTTGAATTAGTCCAACTTTTGGACCAAGTAAAAAATAGAAAGAGGAGAGGGTGCAGATATCTTTTGGGCATGAGAAACACTTACGCAAATTCCAAACTTGTGTGAGGAAAGGTGTGGTGTAGGGAGATGGGTGTTTAAAATTCAAAACCTATTTGACTTGGTCTAAATTGGTTTCAATCAAATCAATTTTCTAGACCCAATTAGACCAGGTTAAACCCAACCAAATTAGGCTTAACGCAACCTAAAATATTTCTAAATAAATTAGAAATTAATTAGGTCTAGCCCTTGATCAAATTAGGGTTGAATCTTCCATAGCGACTAGGTCATCTCATGACTTGATCAGATCAAACCCAATCAAATCAAATTTAATCGAACTTGATCAAATCCTCATCGCTCAATCAAATTAAGTTAATTAACAATCAAATTACTAATTAATGCTCTAATAAATTTAGAGTTTCAATTAGATGGGTGTCTGGGCAACAAAGTTTCATCAACATGAAACTCTTGAAGAGTTCCAAATCAGTGGGACTCTTGAACCCAGTATCGCAAACAAATGAAACTCACGATCACAGAGTCCCAGACCAGTAGAACTCTTGATCAAAGAGTTCTAAATGAGTAGAACTCAGAGTCCCAGTCTGTGAGATCCATAAAAAAAGAGTCCCAGTCTAATGGAACTCTTTGCCATAGAGTTCAAATCTAGTGGGACTCTTGACCATAGAGTCCCAGGTCATTAGGACTTTTAATCAGCCATCAGATCAGGTAGGAACTCCTATTATGTGTGACCCCATAGGTTCAAATCCTAAGTCGATAGCATAAAAACTAATTTTCTATATCAATCGATATAACCATCTAGTAATGGTACTCGATATTTGGATAGGTCGAATAGTTGCAATGCAACATCGACAAACTTGTGGCATATGGTTATCGTATAATTCATCCCCTTGATCTTAATGCTCAAAAGATGATCTAAAATTTAACTATCAATCTTAAAAAATCATCTACAATATATTTCAAAAATCAATGTCCATCGAATGGACTATCCTGATTGAGGTTTTGTTAAATTGAGATATAGTGATGCACTTACTCCAACACTTGAATGGGTCAATCCCATATTGACACCGCACCGACTTTACAAGTACTTGACCACACCCAATAGCTTTCCATCATTGAATTAGAAATTTAGGTAGTCTGGTGCCTAAGTGCAGTGTGTTGCTTGCAAGTCACCATGGTGATCTCAGATCTAAGGAACACTTATACCCATATTCTTCATGAGTAACACTTGATAGCAGAGAGCTCCGTAGTTGGATCATGTTCAGTGAAATGTACCCCTACAGTTTACCTACATAGCATAATAGTATCTCCATACTTTTCGGTTAAGAGGATAACCAACACATATGGCACACAACGATCTATACTCGATACGTTGTTGTCCTGGATAACAATGAATCAATTGATCATGAACTGGTTTAAGGACTAAACGATAAATCCTCCTTTGTCATGTCTAAATAGTCCTAAGGACTTCATTACAGAAGGGTTCATTATAGGAAGATGTAAAAATGCAATGAAATATCAAAATAATAATTTTATTTATTTAAAATTTAAGTATAAATTATATTCAGCTCAACCATCTATAATCTAGATGATTGGCTTTAGGATATATTTTTTAACAACTCCTACTTAGATTAAAGCCACTCAGAACATTATCGAAGATCCATCTTCAATTTGTGATTGTCAAACTCTTTGATTTTGAGAGCCTTAGTAAATGGGTCGACCACATTCTCCTTTTCATCGATCTTTTGAAGGTCGATGTCACCTCGCTCTACAATCTCTCATACAAGATGGTAGCGATGCAGAATATGCTTGGTGCGCTAATGTGCCTTCAGCTCCTTTGCTTAACCTATGGCTCCAGTGCTATCACAGTATAGCAGAACTAGACCATCCAAGGAGGGTGCTACTCTCAGCTCGTCGATGAACTTCCATAGCTATGCAGCTTCCTTCACAGCATCGAATGCCATGACATACTCTGCCTTGCACATAGAATTGATCATAGTGTGCTGCTTGGAACTCTTCCAGCAGACCGCTCCTCCATTCAGGGTAAATACATAATCTGACATACTCTTGCTATCATCATGATCTGATTGAAAATTGGAATCAGTATATCCCATAAGTTTCAATTCAGCATCTCCATAAATGAGCCACTGGTCCTTAGTATTTCTCAAATACTTTAGAATCATCTTTACAACCTTCTAATAATTCTCATCCAGATCAGACTGGTACCTACTCACTACCTCTAGTGAGTATACCTCATCTGATCTCATACACGTCATGGCGTAAATAATGAAATCCACTGCCAAAGCATATGGTATTCTACTCATATGCTCTCTATCTTGAGGAGTTGTCGGATAATCCCTCTTTAAGAGAGTAATTTCATGGCCTATTAGGAGATAGCCCTTCTTAAAATTCTTCATTCTGAACCTCTTTAGCATGGTATCAATGTATGTGGACTGAGGCAACCTAAGCAACCTTTTAGATCTATCTCTATAGATCTTCATTCCTAAGATATAGGAAGCTTCACCCAAGTCCTTCATAGAGAATTGCAATGATAGCCAAATCTTTATTCCCTATAGAGTAGGGATTTCATTCCTGATTAAGAGAATGTCATCTACATATAATACAAGAAATACTATTACAAAAATGTTAGCCCATTTATACACATAGGATTTCTCTCCATTCTTAACGAAGCCATACATTTTGATCACCTTATCAAAATGCATGTTCCAACTCTGAGATGCCTGCTTCAATCCATAGATAGATCTCTGAAGCTTACATATCTTGGACTTATCTATGGATGTGAATCCCTAAGGCTATATCATATACACCTCTTCGTTCACCTCTCCATTAAGGAAAGTCATCTTCACATCCATTTTCTAGATCTCATAGTCCAGGTATGCTGCTATTGCAAGCATAATCCAAATGGACTTAAGCATTATCACTTAAAAAAATATCTCATCATAGTCAATACCATGATGCTGATGATATTCCTTAGCAATCAGACAAGCTTTATAGGTCTCCACCTTCCCATCTGCATTTTCTTTCCTTTTGAAAATTCATTTACATCCAATGAGTTTTACCCCTTCAAGTGGATCAACCAGTGTTCATACACTGTTGACCTTCATGGACTCCATTTTGGATTTCATGGCTTTCAGCCATTTATCAGAGTTGGACCTCTATATAGCATTTATGTAGGTGATTGGATCCTTATCATTCTCATTGAGTTTAATAGGATCACCATCCCGAACCAAAAAATCATAGTATCTATCCGATTGATGGGGTACTCTACTAGATCTCCTCAAGGGTGCCTATACAATGGGCTCTAGGATTGATCTTATCAAATCTAGTTCTGTAGGTTCACTAGAATGTATTGGTTGTTCCACCTATCCAACTTCACTAAGCTCAACGTTAGAAGCAGCTATTTCTTTCATAAGAAACTTCTTTTCCAAAAAGATTGCCCTATTGCTGATGAATTCTTTTGCTCTTCAGCAAGGTAAAAGTAATATCACCTAGTTTCCTTAGGATATCCCATAAACAAGCATTTATCAGACCTAGGTCCAAGCTATTCTAGCTATAAATATTTTACATAAGCCAAACATCCCCAAACCCTAAAGCGAGAGAGTGTTGGCTTATGTCTAGTCCATATCTCATATAAAGTCTTTGTAATAGACTTGCTTGGAATAGCATTCAAAACATAACAAGCAGTCTCTAATGCATAATTTCCAAAAGAAATCGACAGACTCACAAAGCCCATCATGGACTGAACCAGGTCCAATAGGGTTTGACTCATCTTTTTAGATACACCATTATGCTGTGGTACTCTAGAAGGAATCCATTATGAGAGAATCCCATTCTCTCCTAGATATGTCAAAAATTTGTTAGAAAGGTATTCACCTCCTCGGTCAGACTGAAGAGTTTTAATACTCTTTCCAAATTATTTTTCTACCTTATTTTGATATTGTTTGAATATTTTAAATAAATCATATTTACTCTTTATAAGATAGACGTATCCATACCTATATAGATCATCAGTAAATATAATTAAGTAGTAGAACCCATCTCTAGCACATATGTTTAAAGGTCCACATACATCAGTATGTACTAGACCTAGAAGCTCAGTGGCCTGTTCATCCTTTCTAGTAAAAGATGATTTGATCATCTTACAAAGAAGATAGGACTCACAGGTATTCAATGAATCACAATCATGGATGTTAAGGATATGCTTTTTGACTGATCTGTTGATCCCGTTCTTATTTCTATGACCTAGCCGATAGTGCCAAAGATAGGCATCAGAGATATGATATAGTTTTGAATGTTTATTTGACATGTACATTCTACTAATAGGCTATGATAAAACATAAATGCCATTTTTTAATTATCCTTGCATTACTATAACATCATTTATAATGATATCATAATAATTTTTTTTATTGATAAATAATAACCATCTTGAGCTAAAAGCCCAATAGATATTATGTTCATCATTAAAGATAGACAATAGTGACAATCACTTAAAATGATATTATTATTTTTGAAAAATAGCTTAAGAGTTTTCAATGCTAGGACTGAAACTTTACTTCCATCCCTAACATTAAGAAATCTATCATCATTCTCAAACTTTCTATCAATTTGAAGTCCATGCAATGAATTGCATATGTGAATTGGACTTTAGGTATCTGATACCCAGGTAGATGTATCATATATGGAGAAATTGCAAGATGTTATCATATAATAGCCTTCACTAGCAACCACTTACTGATTTCTCCTATTCAACCTATTCGAGTCAAGAAGAACATTCCTCTTCGAGTCTGCCTGATAAGGGTCAACACTAGACTTTTCATTCTTAGGTTCTAAATGCTTGCCACTATTCAATAGTGAATGGAGCGGACTTATTCTAGCCATTCTATTTATCTGAAAGAAAAATATGAAACCTTATTAGTACTTGAATTAATTAACCCTAAAGACTTAGATTTTAGTCTAAAGATCCTTCCATTATTTTTAACGAATTGGTAGCCTCTACCTCCTATTCAAGGAATTACACTAACTCCTTAGTAGGTACTAAAATCCACATAGACTACAGATGGGTCCAAGGTAGGCTTTGGCTAACCCATGTGCATCTATAGGTAGGTTCAAATCTAATTATTTATTCAAATAATTTTTAGTATTTAGGTTTTACCTCAGAAGCTAATTCAGTAGGCTTTGACCTCCACTGAAAAGGTTTGGTTAGGTCCAACTATAAACATAATTGAGTTCGGTGCATCAAACCAATGATGATCAGGCCCGAGGTAGGCTTTGACCAACCTGATCACTATTAAGAAAGTGTGACTTAATCATCATATGATGAATAGTAAGTCCAATATCTAGATGAATACCAGGTGTTAGGCACCTCCAATGTCCATCTAGAAAATTGGACTCATTAATTCACCTTAATGGGAGGTATGACTCGATTATCCTCATAACTTAATCATTTTTAAGGACTTAATAATTTAGAGAATTTAGGTTACTTGTGATTTAAGGATATAAAGGACATGGATCAATTTCTCCCACTGACTTCATCAAGTCAAATCCTTCTACTGACTACACGAAGTCAATAGATTAGGACTAGGATCAATTTAGGTCCATGGGCATCTAATTCAGTCTTATTGATTGAAATTAGTCAAACTGATTTCTAATGATATGGGTCAATCCAAATTACTAAGTGATCTAATCAAACTCTAATCGACCATGTCGGCTAGGTAAGTGAGATTAGTGGAAGAGATATATCGTTAACTCATCAAAGATCGAATCAGTACGAGTAGCTCCTAATTAAAAATCATCGATCTAGACTGCTAAACTTATCTTAGACACCAACCAGTTAATTAGATTTAATCTAATCAACCTACTAATTTCAGGCTAGACCGCTTAGCCATGAATCAAGTCCATCTTGGTCTCATTAAAGACATGGACTCATCCAACTACAACTATTGAAGTTGAGTCTAGAGTGTCCTTGATCTAATCTAATTTAACACTTGATTAGATTTGATCAATTATTCTAGATTAATCCATTCTTTAACTAACCTTAGGTCTAATCTAATTATAGGACTTAATTTATCTAATTCTTTAATCCATAGTTTTATGATTTTATTTTAGGATCTTTAATTCATAATTCTAAACCCTTATAGATAATACTTAATTCTCTTAATTAAGTTTTTGGACTGATGGGTTGGGGTTTGGCATTTCAAAAATAATTTTTAAATTTTGAAAGATTTTTATTTTTTGTTCACTAAATGGGTTGACTCATTTCACAAATGGATCAGCTCATTTCATAAACAACAATCTATTACTAGTTTTAAATAAAAAATAAAATATAATAAAAATTAAATCATGAATCAATTTTTTAGATCTAATCTAAACTTATTTATGTTTAACTTTTTAATTAAAATAATTTTAATTATAAAGATCCTTTCACTATTCATCTTAATGAATGAGTTTACGGTGGCACCCCTACGAGGGATCCCCACTAAATGGAAGGAGATGGCCTTTAAACTATACTTGTTCTTTATGACTGGATGGCTTGGTGGCTCATTCATCCTCAATTACTAAGTTATCTGAATATAAAATATATCATATGTGTAAATATTTAATTTTTTAATTAACATATTAGAATATGTCAAGCAATCCTTACTCTGATACCAATGAAGAAAATTATGTAGGATTTTTAGGATGCTTTTCAAAACTTTTTCAAAATTTTATTATAGCGGAAGAAAATATTAATCTAAAATTAATACTAGGTATACATTGATCATATCAGAAATCCTACATCTAGATCTAGATATGTTAATATATAATAAAAAATTAAATCCATAAGGTTAGTAAATCATATCAACTAACCTACTCGTATTCAAAACACGGTACCCGCACGTAGGTAGCTGATCTCCATGATCTAAATCCACCAAAAGAAGATCAGACATTGTGCTATAGCCACACACTCATCCAACCTCTATGGTGAGTCCACATAGAACTCCTGATTTTGATTAGCTCCATTGGAGTACTAGCTCCATGCCGGAGCCTTCGATGGTTGATCTCGATCGATCCAATTGATTATCTTTATCCTGATATCCTAGACACTCCAGAAGATTAGATGGTGTGCTTTGGAGGATGATGATGTGGTGTCTGAAGTTTGGTGGTAATCGGGCACTCATAGTACTCTGTCTCTCCACTCGAACCTAGAAATCTAATTCTAGGGTTTCATACACCCAGAAAACCCTGATGCCCGAAAACCCTCTCATGCCTTCTCTCTTTAGAATTCTCCCATAAAACCAATTTTCATGGGTAGAGAGACTCTCCCTCTACCATACACCCACTCTAAACATTTTTAGATGGGTGATTAAAGAAAGAAAAAATAAAGGAAGTGGCATGTGAGTGGAATGTAGGACACGAAAGACTTTCTCTTTCTCTAGACTTCTCCATGCCCAGACTAGCACCCCTCTTAGGTTTTTCTCTCTCTAAAAAGTCTTCCCACACCCCTCTACGATCCTTCATAAAAACCCATGCACACCTAAGAGAAAACTTTTTTTTAAATGGACGACCATAGTGGACTTTATGCATGGATTAGATAAGGAGGTTGAGAGGCTTCCACTTGAATTTTATGCGTGGATTAGATAAGGAGGTTGAGAGGCTTCCACTTGAATTCAAAATTCAAATAAAAGCCTTATCCACATACAGCAACCACTCTAGGGAGTTTGACATGCAGAAGGACTCTCCTTCTGTGCGCCTACAAAAAGCAATGCACAAAAATGTGCCTGAGATACCAGAGGGCGTAGAGAGTGGATAAAGATAAGGGGTTTAGTGGGTTTCAACTTTTTAACAAATCAAGTTGAATTCAAAATTCAATTTTATTTGAATTAGTCCAACTTTTGGACCAAGTCAAAACTAGAAAGAGGAAAGGGCATAGATGAAGGAAAAACTTATTTTCCTGGCACAGAATTGTTTAGATCTTATTGGATCTGAAGAAATATTTTAAAATTTTTTTCTAAAATTCTAATTAGATCTGAGACTTCTCAGATCTAATCATAGAAATCTGATATTAAAAGTTAAAAATAAAATTAAATTAGATTTAATTTCAAGTATTTGATTTGGTAATCTAATTATCTTGCGATAATCCTGCTGATTCCTGAGGTTCTAGAAGGAACCACGCATGCACCTGACCTCTATCGGTATCCACTCAGACAAAATCTGAGTGTCTTCTTCTCATAAATTTTTTTTTTCAAAAATCAGATTTGGATCTGATTTGAAAAACCTTCAAAATGCCTTCTGAGGGCAGCCTGTTCATCTCACGAACACCATCGCATAGATGGTGAATCTTGTGCCAAAAACCTTGGACCTTCAACTCAAATTTGTGCCTAACATTTTAGGCATATAGAAGAGAGGGAGAGAGAGGATAGAGGAGTTGTGGATATTAGATGAAAGGCTCCTTTGGGTGTGGAGAAAATAAATTATGTTGAAGAAATTTGATGAGAAGAGTTCTTATACTAGACATAGTGCCATAAAGAGTCCCTTTCTGACTAAAAACCTTATTAATTTGACCATTGAGACTCTTGGACCTCATCTCCACAAAAGACCCCAGATCCCATCTAGTTTTGATGCCAAAAATCCATCTAGAAGGTGGTGGCATGAAAGGATAAGGAAGAGTCCATGTGCGTCTAGGACTCTTCTCTTAAGAGTTTGATTCAAATCAAACTTTATGAAAACTTAGTCTAGGCACCTCCACAGATCATGAAATTTTGCACACCCAAAGTATACCCTATCACATATCGAAAAATTAAAGTAAAATGATTACTACAAAAATTTTTAAAATTCTTTGATCATATGACCCTTAATTCTCTCAATTGGGTCAACTATTAACCCTAGTCCAATTACACTAGGAATGAATTTAATTTTAATAATTAATCTAACCTAGACTTGTTCCAATTAGATGAAAATAAACTCATTTAGGATATAGGAATGAGTCAAATTAAATTTTACTTGGTTACGATGAATCAGAAAGATTATAGAAGGAGAAAGTCAAGCTCAATCATGTGCTAGCATGATTACCTTGAACCTGATTGGATCTACTCCAAATCAATCAAACTCAATTAGCTCAATTGATGATATCCAAATCTAAACCCTTATTTGTATGATCCAGTTAGATTCAGTTCCATATGGTAATGAGACATATCATGATCTCCATCATCGATATTATCGAAAAATCTTTCGATGGACCAGAACTTTTTTGATTCATATAATTAGAATGATCGATCATCAAAATCATTCTAATTGCTTTCAAAATCCATCAGTGACACCTAGTAGTATATGGTGGCAATCCATTAGAACTAAAAGTGAATCTCTCATTGCAGCTAGCTGTGTGATTGGATTCTTCTATCTTAAGATCCGATAGGATTAGGGTTAAGGTGAACTCGTCAAACCCAATATCCATCATATAAATAAATCATTCAATTCGAGTCCTATGTGAAACCCTTTATAGAAACTCTTTCTATCATCTTCACTCTGCCATGGCCATGGGCTTATGGACTTAATTCTCATGATCATCATAGAGCTACTCATCGTCTATCGAGGTAGATAGATCCCTTATAGGTTCAATCCAATTCCTATAATGAACGTACAATAGCCAACATACACCTTAGAATTTTGAATGGCTAAGGGATCAAATTATGGTGTAGTCAAACTACAACACCCTCAAGGTGAATACTCGAGGTGGTCATGCTCAGTACCCTATTCTCTAAGGAGTACCTATACTCTCGCTCTGATATCTCCACATCATAGACTTAAGACTCATCTACTCAAAGGAAGCGATCGTACACCAACCTTCCGAATTAATCACCATCCTCATGATGATCCTACGGCTGAAAGCAGTTTATGAGTTAATTATGAAAATTCATGTATTAAATTTTTAACTCTTTGAAAATATGAATTATCATTACTATTAACTCAAATGATGTATCACATACACTTTAAATATATATTATGATAAAAAAATAATTTTTTTATTAATTTATAGTCAAAATTATAAAATTGCTCTTAGAAGTGTATTACAAGTGTTAGTCAATCTGGCTTCTAGGGCTCACATCTAACAAACTCCCACTTGACCTAAAGCCAATTGGCTATAAATCTAAGTCCCATCTTTTCAAGGTGTACTTCGATCTTTTGCTGGCCTAAAGGCTTCATCAGTGGATCTGCGGCATTGTCCGTGGAGTCAACTCTTTGATCTCGACATAATCCTTCTCGAGGTAATCATGGATGAGGTGGAATCGTCGCTCGATGTGCTTGAATTTTTGATGAGACCTTAGCTCCTTAGCTAGGGCTATGGTGCCATTGTTGTCGCAGTATAGAGGGACGGCATCTGATGGCATCACTTAGAGTTCTATGATAAACTTCTTATACCAGAATGCCTTCTTTGCAGCTTCTGATGCAGTGATGTACTCTACTTCCATGGTGGAATCTGCTATCACAGTCTGTTTGAAACTCTTTCAACTGACAGCACTACCATTACACATAAATAGGCTATCTGATGTTGACTTTCGATCATCTATATTAGATATAAAATCTGAGTCTATATAACCCTCGACATGGAGTTCTCCATTACCAGAAACCAAGAACATATCTTTAGTCCTTCTCAAGTACATAAGGATATATTTCATAGAAGTTCAGTGCTCTTCATTTGGATTCGATTGATATCTGCTTGTGACACTCATAGCATGGACGATATCAGGTCGTGTACATAGCATGGCGTACATGAGGCTCCCTATTATCGAAGCATAAGGGATCTTGCTGGGACACATCTTCTTGGAGAGATGAATGCCATGTCTGAAGGACACCAATCCCATCTTAGTGTTTTTCATGCTAAACCTCTTTAGTACCTCCTCTTTATATAACTTTTGTGAGAGACCCAGCATCCTATTCGGTCTACCCCTATAGACCTTAATTTCTAGAATAAAGGATGCTTCTCCTAGGTCTTTCATAGAAAATTCTTTTAATAACCACATTTTAACTATGGTCAATATGAAAATATCATTCCTAATAAGAAGGATGTCATCTATGTACAGTACGAGAAAGATAACAGCGCTCCCACTGACCTTTTTGAATACACACGGTTCCTCCTCATTCTTGGTGAATCCAAATAATTTGATCACATTATTGAAATGAGCATTCTAGCTTTGAGATGCTTGCTTAAGTCCATAGATGTATCTTTGCAGCTTGCAGACCTTGTGATCAGCATTACTGAATGTGAAATCTAACAACTGTTCCATATAGATATCTTCCTCAAAATATCCATTTAAGAAGGTCGTTTTCATGTCCATCTACCGTATTTCATAACCAAAATAGACTGCAATAGCAAGTAATGTGTGGATGGATTTTAGCATGGCTACTGGTGAGAAGGTATCCTGATAGTCAATGCCTTCACGTTGACTAACCCTTTTGCCACTAACCTAGCCTTGAATGTCTCCACATTCCCATCTATACCTATCTTTCTCTTATAGATCTATTTACACCCAATAGGTACTATACCTTCAGGTGGATCTACCAAGGTCTAGACTTGGTTCGAGTGCATTGAGTCAATCTCTGACTTCATTGCCTCTAACCATTTTTTAGAGTCAATATCTAATATCATCTCGTCATAGGTTTTGGGATCATCACCATAAACTCCATTTCCTATGAGGAACATTTTTTCTACATCCTCTAAAATAGTATCTAAGTACCTTTCAAGAGGATGGAAAATCCTTTCTGATCTACAAGGTGGAGGAGGTAGTGATTGGACTGGCTTAATTTGATTGGATTTCATAGGATCCTTAGCTCGTTGCTCTTGGGAGACTTTCTCCTCGAGCCTAATCTGCCTTCCGATGCCACTATCTTGAATAAACTATTTTTCAAAAAATATGGCATGTCGACTCACAATCACATTATGATCTTCTAAAATATAGAAATAATATTTTAATGACTCTTTAGGATATCCTATGAATCGAATTCTAAAGGACCTACACTCTAACTTATCCGCCTGTTGTCTCTTGACATAAGCTGGACAATCCCAAATTCTAAGGTGACTCAGATTTGGTTTCTTACCATGCCATATCTCATACGGTGTGGTAGGAACGATTTTAGAGAAAACCCTATCAAGTAAATATATAGTGGTCATTAGACTATGTTTTGAAAGAAACTCAGGGAGGTCTGTGAAGCTTATTATAGATTAGACCATATCTAATAAGGTCCGATTTCTCTATTCTAAAATTTTGTTGAGTTGAGGTGTTCCAGGTGGAGTCCATTGAGAGACTATGCCATTTTGCTTAAGATAGTCTAGGAATTTTCGACTAAGGTATTCACCTTCTCGATCTGATCGAAGAACCTTAATGAATTTTTTGATTTATTTTTCTACTTCATGTCTGAATTTTTTGAACTTTTCAAAAGCTTCAGATTTATGTTGCATCAAAACACATACTCGTATCGAGACAAATCATCGATAAAGGTAATGAAGTAGACATAGTTGCCTCTAGTCGGCACATCAAATGGGCTGCACACATCAGTATGTACTAGGGCAAGTAGTTCTATGGCCCTTTCCCCATATCCTACAGAAGAAAGCTCGATCATTTTGTCATGAAGGTATGATTCATAAATCGGATAGGACTCAAAAGTCAACAGACTCAATAGCCTGAATTTCTCCAATTTGTTAATCCTATCTTCCACTATATGACCTAGCCTAAGGCGCCATAGATACCTATTGTTTAGACTATCCCTAGGTCATTTTCATCCTGTGGCATTCATGTTTTGGTCGATATTGAAAATAGAAACATCAATATGTAACTGATAGAGATCATTTATAAGAAAATCACTTGCAATTTTATTTCTTTCATAAAGAATATTACAATGATCCTTAAGAAAACTAATTACATAGCCTACCTATGTTAAACATAAAATAAAAATTAAATTTCTATTTGCTGCAAGTACATAAAAATAGTCTTTAAGAACTAAATCTAATCCTAACGATAATCATAGAGGAAAGCTTCCCACGGCCACTATAGCAACTCTTGCTCTATTTTTGATGCGTAGGATCATCTCACCATTCCTCAGCTTTCTACTATCCTCAAGATCCTGCATAGAAGTGCATAAGTGAGCACTAGAACTAGAGTCAAGCACCCAATTGGATGCAAAAGAAATTATAAGGTTAGATTCTAAAACAAGCATACTTCTAGAAGGACCTGCCTCCTTCTTGTTCTTCATGCTGGCCAAATATAAGGGGTAGTTCTACTTCTAATGACCGTCTGTGTTGCAATAAAAATATTTTTCTTTATCAGCAATCTTCTTCTTCGGCTCTGCCTTCTTCTTCTTTCCACCATCCACCTTCTACTTCTTCACAGACTTCTTCTTCTTTTCAAAAGACTTTCTCTTGAAAGAAGTCCGTTCCACAGTAAGTTCTGAGCCTTTAGAATCTTTCATAGAAAGCTCAACAATAACCAACATATTCATAAGTTCTGCTAGAGTATTCTGTAGTTTATACATATGATAGTTCATGATGAACTGTCCATATGCATCAGTCAAGGATTGCAGAATTATATTAATCTATAAATTCTTATCCAACTTGACATCGAGTTTCTCAAGCTCTTCTAAGTTCTTGATCATCTTCAGATAATGATCTTAGACTAACTGTCTATCATGCATTTGAGCCTTAAAAAGTCTTCTAGTGACTTGATATTTGGCTGCACGATTTTGTTCATCAAACAACTCTTGCAAGTGAGCCAATATTTGATGGCTAGTATTAATATCTTCATGTTGGTGCTGGAGCTCATCAAACATCGAGCTCAACATGTAATACCTAGCTTTGTTATCATCATCCATCCACTTCTTTTGAGATGCTCTCTGATCAGTGGATGGACGGGCTGGTAAAGTGGGAGGATCCTGTTTCAACACATGAGTCAACTTCTCAGAATCCAAAATAATTTTAATATTTTGGAGCCAATCTTTGAAGTTGGGTCTGGTCAGTCTATGGGTGTCCAGGATATGGGCTAGTCGGTTGGATGCAGGCATTTTTCTGTAGAGAGTCAAAGTTTCTAGTTAGATTTTATAATTAGACTTAATCAATTTATTTAAAAATTTTATTTTTTAAAATAAATTAGGCTCCCACTATTTTTTTGGATTCCTACACTTCTTGGGCAGAGATGCAAAAGTCTTCACGATCAATTGATTTCTACTGGATGGTGCAGTCCCACCGACTGGCTCACTTCTACAATGGTGGAAGATTAATTGACTTAATCTTTTCTTAGAGAGATTCAATTTAGATCTCTTAGACTTGACTCAGTCATAACGATTATGACAAGCCTAGTGGCATGGGTTAGCTCGAACTATTAGCCACCTCAAATCACAACTAGGTTGACATAAATGGCCAAGTAAGTGAGATCGATGGAAGGGATATGCCATTAACTCGATAAGAATGCATTCAGGATGAGTAGCTCCCAATTAAAAATCAATCGATCATATCTGCCAAACTTACCTTAGACATTAAATTATTGAACTAGAACTAATCGGGTTAGCCTACAATCCAGGCTTGAACCATGAAGTCAAATTAGATCTTAATTGGATCGATCACATATGGCTATGAGTCAACCTTGACCCAAACTTACAACTATTGGGCTGGTCAATTCTAAGCACTCTTGATCCCACCTAACCAACTATTGATTCGATTTGATCAACCGCTAGACCTAATTGAGCTACCCAAGCCCAAACCAAATTTTATGAAAATATCTTAAATCTAAAAATTCTTAATTTTAGACCTAATTAGTTTCATAATTTTAATTCTTAATTAAGTTTGGGTTCATAAATAAAAATATGTATCAAAATCCTAGGGTTTTAGGATCTTCGATTTTACAGAAAATAAGTTCTAATTTCTAATTAAGGATGAATGCGCAACACCCCTATACACCATAAGAACACCTCATCGAATGAAAGGAGAGGGTCTTTAAATCCTACTTTGTTCTTATGATCGGACGGCCAAGGAGAATGCCTTAATCAAAAATATAATTGAAACTACAAAACTAGTTAGATTTAGATCATATATCACATATATAATTAATGATCTAACTGATACATGCTTTGCATACATCTCATGTATCATCACTAAATTAAATATACATATTTTTTAGATCTAAAATATCATATATAATATCTAAAAAATAGATTTAAATTTGATCATATCAAAATAAAACTATTCTAGATAATTTGTAGAACTATTCTACAACTAGTCTAAACATGAATATTTTCACATCATATATGAATAAATCAAAAATTAAAAACTTTATTTTCTATTTTCTAGATCTGATTAAAATAATTATAATATCAAAAAAATAAAAATTAAATAGATCTAAAATCATATTTAATCAAATTAACTGCATGATTATACTAGACTACACATAGAACTATTCTATTCCTAGTCTAGTCAAGCATCTCATACATATTAGATCTAAATGATTTAATTTTAATTTTTTAATTTTAGGTCTAATCACATCTGATGTGATATCTAATACTTTTTAATATTAGATAAAAAATAAAAATAAAATTAAATCCAAAATAGATCTAAAAAATAGCAATCTGGCTCTGATACCAGTTGAAGGAAAAACCTATTTTTCCGGCACAGGATCGTTCATATCTGATTGGATTTGAAGAAATATTTTAAAAATTTTTCCTAAAATCTTAATCATATCTAAAACTTCTCAAATCTAATCATAGAGATCTGATATTAAAAGTTAAAAATAAAATTAAATTAGATTTAATTTTAAGTACCTGATTTGGTAGTCTAATTATCCTATGATGATCCTGTTGATCCCTGAGATTCTGAAAGGAGCCATGCACGTGTCTGTTCTCTACTAGTATCTACTTAGGTAGGATTTGAATGTTTTCTCCTCATGAATCACTCCTCTAAAAATTAGATCTGGATCTAATTTGAAAAACCTTCAAAATGACTTCTGAGGGCACCTGTTCGTCTCATGAACACCATCGCATAGATGCTAAATCTTATGCCAAAAATCTTGAACCTTCAACTTAGATTTATACCTAACTTTTTAGACATGTAGAAGAGAGGGAGAGAGAGGATAGAGGGGGCATAGATATCAGAGGAAAGGCTCCTTTGGTTGTGAAAAAAATAAATTACATTAAGGCAATTTCATGAGAAGAGTTCTTATACTAGACATAGCACCATAAAAAGCCCCTTTTTGACTAAAAACCTTATTAATTCAACCATTGGGACTTCTGGACCTAATCTCCATGAAAAACCATAGATCCCATCTAGTTTTGACACCAAAAATCCATCTAGAAGGTGGTAGCATGAAAGGATAAGGAAGAGTCCATGTGCGTCTAGGACTCTTCCCTTAGGAGTTTGATCCAAATCAAACTCTATCAAAACCCAATCTAGGCACCTCAAAAAATTACAAAATTTTGCACACCCAAAGTATAGCTCATGCCCTATCACATAACCAAAAATTAGAGCAAAATAATTTTCAAAATTTTTTTAAAATTCTCTAATCATATGATCCTCAATTTTTTCAATTGGGTTAACTATTGACCCTAGTCCAATTGCACCAGGAATGAATCTAATTTTCATAATTAATCTGATTTGGACTTATTCCAGTCAGATGAAAATTAACTCATTCAAGATACAAGAATGAGTCAAATCAAATTTGACTCGATTGTGATGAATCAGAAAGATTACAAAAGAAGAAAGTTAGGCTCAATCATGTGCTAGCACGATTACCTTGAAACTGATTGGATCTACTCCAAATCAATCAAACTCGGTTAGCTCAATTGATGACTTCCAAATCTAAATCCTTATTTGTGTGACCCAATTAGGTTCAGTTCTATATGATAATGAGATATATCATGATCTCCATCATCGACATCATCGAAACACCTTTCAATGGATCGGAACTTTTTTGACTCATACAATTAGAATGATTGATCATCAAAATCATTCTAATTGCTCTCAAAATCCACCAGTGACACCTAGCAGTATATGGTGGCAATCCATCAAAACTAAAAGTGAATCTCTCATTGTAGCTACCTGTGTGATTAGGTTCTTCTATCTTGAGCCTAGACAGGATTAGGGTTAAGGTGAACTCATCAAACCCAATATCTGTCATATGAATTAATCATTCGATTCAAGTCCTATGTGAAACCCTTTACAGAAACTCTTTCTATCATCTTCACTCTACAATGGCCATGGGCTTATGGACTCGATTCTCATGATCATCATAGGGCTACTCCTCATCTATCGAGATTGATAGATTCCTTATTGGTGCAATCTAATTCCTACAATGAACGTACTATAGCCAACATACACCTTAAGATTCTGAATGGCTAGAAGACTGAGTTATGGTGTAGTCAAACTACAACATTCTTAAGATGAATTGCCGATACACCTCAGGTCAAAGAACCAGACACACTCTTGACCATAGAGTCCCAGGTCATCAGGACTCTTAATTAGCCATTAGATCAGGTAGAAACTCCTATTATGTGTGACCCCATAGGTTTGAATCCTAAGCCGATAGCATTGAAACTAATTTTCTATACTAATCAATGTAATCATCTAGCAATAGTACCCAACATCCGAATAGATGGAATAGTCGTAATGCAATATCGACGAACCTATGGCATATGGTTATCGTATAATTCATCCCCTTGACCTCAATGCTCAAAAGATGACCTAGGGTTTAATCGTCAATCCTAAAAAGTCGTCTATAGTATATTTCAAAATTCAGTATCCATCGAATGGACTATCCTGATCGAGATTTTGCTAAATTGAAATACAGTGATGCACTTACTCCAACATTTTAAGGAGTCAATCCCATCTTGACTCATGCACCAATTTTATAAGTACTTGACTACACCCAGTAGCTTTTCATCTCTAAATTAGAAATTTAGGTAGTCCGGTACCTAAGTGTAGTGAGTTGTTTGCAAGTCATCATGGTGATCTCAGGTCTAAGGGACACTTATACCTATATCTTTCGTGAGTAACTCTTGATAGCAGGGAGCTTCGCAGTTGGATCACGTTCAGTGAAATGTATCCCTACACTTCACCTGCATCCATACTTCTTGGTTAAGAGGACAACCAATACTTATGTCACACAATGACCTATATTCGATACGTTGTTGTCCTAGGTAACAATAAATTATTTGATCACGAACTGGTTTATGGACTAAATAATAAATCCTTCTTTGCCGAGTCTAAATAGTCCTAAGAACTTCGTCATAGAAGAGTTCATTATAGAAAGATGTAAAAATGCAATGAAATGCTAGAATAATAATTTTATTCATTTAAAATTTTAGTATAAATTATATTCAGTTCAACCATCTATAACCTAGGTGATTGATTTTAGGATACACTTTTCAACAAAAAGAGGATCATTCTTTTGATGGCCATCCTTCAGTATGGTCATAGCAATAGATTGGTCCAAATTTTGGATCTCTAAGATAGAAGTATTAAAATGATTGACATATCTTGGATGGACTTTCCTTTCTTCTACTTGATATTGATGAGATAGTTCGAACCTCATCTCTAATGCCGACTACTGATCAAATGAGCTACAAACTGATGACTTAGCTGATTAAGAAAAAAGATGGTACCTGATTTGAGGCTTGAGTATCAGTTTCTTGCTACTTCTTTCAAAGTAGAGGAGAAAGCTCGACACAGAATGGCATTAGGGATGCCATGGAGTAGCATCATAGTTTTAAATACTTTGAGATGGTCAACTGGATCTGTGGTCCCATCATAACTCTCAAATTAAGGAAGTTTGAAGTTCGACGAGATGGATTCCTGCATGATACGGATAGAGAAAGGAGGATCGGTGCAGATGTCATCGTGATGAGTGGATGCAATATGGTGAAGTTTCTCGATATCAGTTCATTTCTTGAAGCTTCTGATCGAGAATATCATCTTGATCATGAGTCTCAAAGCACAGCTGGCTAGAGGGGGTAGTGATCCTTCAGGGTGGAATCATGATCAGAATAAGGGCTCTCCACTCTCCACTTTTCCTTCTGAAGAGTCACCGACCAACTCACCCAGGTGGGTCTTCCCTGCATTAGATCTCGGCATTCTAGCAAGGGTCTTTCTAGCTAAACTAGTGCTGGGGGCTGCTGCATGGCCTGCACTACTTCAGTAAGGCCCTTAACCTACTGCACCAGTAGGTTAAACTGCTCTAGATCCACTATGACTACTGATGGAGGTTAAGATGCTGATAATGAGATCAGAGTAGGCAAATCCAGATGAGATCTAGCAACAGAGGTGGTGGATTGCCGGGTTGAAGCTTTCTTGGGCAGCATCTTGTTGGAACAAGAGGAGATCAGAAGAAAAATAGAGTAAAGGTGAGGAGGAAGATGAACTCGACTGAGTACTCCTTTAAGAACAAGAACTCAAAAATTTCTTCCTCTAGTGCCAATCTTGTTGGTGCAGAAAGCGGTACTGATGTTGGAATTCACCAGAGTGGGAGAAGATGAGGCCACCAATGAGACCTATAAATGAAGTCTAAATCGAAGGTGGATGGTTCCGGCAGGAGCCTCTGATGATCAAGTTAGTTTTCTGACCATCAAGAATGGAGATAAAAGTCTCAAGAAAAATATATACCTAGAGGATCCTTTATATAGATGGAGCATGTAATAGATTGATGGTGATAGCCATAATCGTCAGCTATATAGAAAAATCTTATTTTCTACTATAGAATCTATCTAATCTGATCATATCTATAGCAAAAAATTTTAAAATTTTTTTATAATATTCTAATCAAATCTGAGATACCATGATTCTGATCCTAATAATCTGATATAAAAAATAAAAATTAAAATTAAATCTAGAACAAGATCTTTTACCTATTTAGGGTAATTGTTATCCTGACGATGATCTATCATTGCCCAGGGTTCTGGATCTAGCCATGCAAGCACCTAACCTCTATCAGAGTTCACTTGGGTTGGATCTAGATGTGCTCTCCTTCTGAATCTAATATCCAAAGATTAGATCATCTGATCTGTAGAGTCTTCAAAATAAAATTGAAGACAACGTGCTTGTCTCACGAACACCATTGCATTGAACCTGATCTTTCCACCAAGATCCTTGGATCTTCCTCGTTGTTTGTGCCCAACCTTTAGGTGTGGAGAAGATGGAGAGGAAGAGGATGAAAGGGGCATGGAAGAGAGAGTGGGCAGCAGCAATTTGGCATGGAGAAGGGAAGGCTTGAGAACCCTAGGATGCATCATGGTTTAAATAAACCCATGTGGACCATGGAGTGCCACACTGCATCAACCAATCACATTGGTTAATTTAATTAGATCTTAATCTAATTGGCCATGCTTACACATCTGATCCAATTAGGTTAGAGTCCCCAAACATCATCTATAGATGGCACCAATAATGGATAAGCATAAAACTTTTGGTGCCTAGGTCTTTGATCCCATCAAGAAACCCTAGAGTCCCATACATATGGGACTCTCCCCTCTTTTCCCCATGTGTGCATGCCAACATGGGGTGTGCGCACATTTTTGTGCATGAAACCCAAGGGGGTGTATGCCCCTAGAAAGTCTCTAGGGGGCGCATGCCCTTCCCCTTTTATTCCTGCAAAAAACTAGGTCAAACAACCTGATGTCCTGAAGGTTATAGGAATTGGTAGGTCTTGTCCTATTAAATATAGAAATTAGTAGGTATTGTCCTATCCCCATCTGATGGATTAGAACAATACTTTTTTGACCTGGACAAGCTCCAATCAGATCAGGACAAAGCCATATAGGATTCCTAGAAGAGCCCAAATCAATTTGGCTCAATCAAGATGAAGCAAAAATATTATAGAAGGAAAATGTTAGGCTCAATTATGTGCTAGCTGAAGGGAAATCCTGATTTCCCGGTCCAGGTTCGTCCAGATCTGATTAGATCAAGAGATATATTTTAAAAATTTTCTCTTGATCTCAATCAGATCTTGATATGTTTCAGATCTGATTCTTATTATTTTAATAAATAAAATAAAACAAGATAAATTAAATCAAATTCAATTTACCTGATTTGGGTAATCCTATTGCCCTGTAGATGATCCTGATTGCAGCGGAAGGTTCTGGATCTTAGCCACGCAAGCGCCTGGCCTCTACCGGTATCCACTCGGATTGGATCTGGAGATCCTCTTCTTCTCTATCACACCTCCAAAAATTAGATCTGGATCTGATCTGGAGGATCTTCAAAACTCTTTTGAAGATCTGCAGTCGTCCTTTTGCAGCAGCGCAGCCTTCTTGCTTTTGATCGCCTTTCCTTGATCTGAATCGCACCAAACTAAGTCCAAAACACCTTTTGGACGTGGAGAGCAAGAGGAGAAGAGACTATGGCATGGAGAAGGAGGGGAGAGGCAGCCTTGGGGCGTATCTAATAGCATTCAATTTTCACTTTGGATTAGGGTTGGGTGCAGGGTCTTATTTATAGACCTCTTGTGATCCAACTCCTCTTCCTCTCAACCAATCACAACCCTTTGTGAAATCAGATCTAAATCTGATTGGTTGGAATAGAGACCCCTGGATTCCTCCTTAGAGGGCGCCTAAGACCAGTCAAACTGGATTCTTAGTAGAACTCTGATTGGAATCCAAAAGGGAGGTGGAGTCCTTGTCCAACAAGGACTCCTAGGCGCCTCCTACTTGGGCTCACGCCACCCTTGGCGTGCGCCCTTCTCCTTGCCAGGTTCTGGCAGGGGGACAAGCCCCCACCAGCTCTCCAATAGGTGCATGACATGTGGTCAAAAGTCAAAGGGTGAATGGTCAACGTTTGACCAGTCAAAGGTAGACTTTTGACCAAAGTCAAAGAACAAGAAATGGCAGGTGACCAAAAATGGCAGGTAATGTCTTACAAATAAGACAACCTATTCTGACTTGGACAACCTCCAGTCAGACCATATGAAGGCCTCTGATTGAGCACAAACTCCTTTGGCTCAGTCAGGACAACTTATTTATGATAGTAAAAGAAGAACGTTAGGTTCAATCGAGTGCTAGCACGATTTTCCTTGAACCTAATTGAATCTCATTCAGATCAATTGAACTAGATCAGTTCAATTGATGATCACCAGATTCAAACCCTTGTTTGTGTGACCCAGTTAGGTTCAGTTCTGTATGGTAATGGGATATGTCATGATCTCTATCATAGACATCATCGAAACTCCTTTCGATGGATCAGAACTCTTCTGATTCGAACAGCTAGAATGATCGATCATCTAAATCATTTCTAATTGCTCCCAAAATCCACCAGTGACACCTAGCAGTATATGGTGGCAACCCATCAGAGCTGAATGCGAACCTCTTGGTGCAGCTACCTGTGTGATTAAGTTCTTCTATCTTGAGCCCCGATCAGATTAGGGTTAAGGTGAACTCGTCAAACCCTAGTCTCTGTCATATGATGTAATCATTCGATTCGAGTCCAATGTGAAAATCTAAATAGAAACTCTTTCTATTATTTCACTCTGCCATGGCCATGGCTTCAGGACTTGATTCTCATGATCATCATAGGGCTACTCCTCTACCACCGAGGTAGATAGATCCATCTTGATGCAATCCAGTTCCTACAATGAACATGTCATAGCCAACATACACCTCAGGGTTCCATATGGCTAGGAGACCGAGTAATGGTGTAGTCAAACTATAACACCCTCAAGGTGAACTGCCGATGCATCTCAGGTCAAAGAACCAGACACACTACTGCAGCATCGAGTCAGTCATTGACGAGAAGGTAGACTTCCTAATGACTACTCGAGGTGGTCACGCTCAGTGCCCTCGTTCTCTAACGAGTACCTGTACTCTCGCTCCGGTGTCTCCACACCGTAGACTCAAGACTCATCTACTAAAGAGAAGCGATTCGTACACCAACCTTCCGGATCAATCACCATCCTCGTGATGATCCTATGGTCGGGAGCTGTTTATGAGTTAATAATGATTATTCATGTCTTAAATTTTCAACTCTTGAAAATATGAATTATCATTACCATTAACTCAAAGGATGTATCACAGACACTAAATACACATGTGTGATAGAAAATAACCCATTTTCATTAATTATAGTCAAAATTATAATTTTGCCCCTAGAAGTGTATTACAAGTGTCAGCCAATTCTGGCTTCTAGGGCACATATATCTAACAATCTCCCACTTGTCCTAAAGCCAATTGGCTACAAGTCTAAGTCCCATCTTCTCAAGGTGGGCTTCGATCTTCTGCTGGCCCAACGGCTTTGTAAGTGGGTCTGCCACATTATCTGCGGAGTTGACTCTCTTGACCTCAACGTAACCTTTCTCAAGGTAATCGCGGATGAGATGATATCGCCGCTCAATGTGCTTGGACTTCTGGTGAGACCTCGGCTCCTTAGCAAGGGCTATGGCGCCATTGTTGTCGCAGTAAAGAGGAATGGCATCTGATGGCATTACTCCAATTTCTGCAGCAAACTTCTTGTACCAGAATGCTTCCTTTGCAGCCTCTGATGCAGCTATATATTCTGCTTCCATGGTGGAATCTGCTATCACAGTTTGCTTGGAACTCTTCCAGCTGACAGCTCCACCATTGCACACAAACAGACTTCCAGATGTCGACTTTCGATCATCTATATCGGACATGAAGTCCGAGTCTGTGTATCCCTGAACTTGGAGTTCTCCGTTACCAAAGACCAACATCATATCCTTAGTTCTTCTCAAGTACTTAAGGATACATTTCACAGAAGTCCAGTGTTCTTCACCTGGATTTGACTGATATCTGCTTGTGACACTCACAGCATGGGCTATATCAGGTCGTGTACATAGCATGGCATACATGAGGCTCCCTATTGCAGAAGCATAAGGGATCTTGCTCATGCGTTCTATTTCCTCAGGTGTGCTGGGGCACATCTTCTTGGAAAGATGAATACCATGTCTGAAGGGTATTAATCCCCTCTTAGAGTTTTCCATACTAAACCTCTTTAGTACTTCCTCTATGTACATCTTCTGTGAAAGTCCTAGCATCCTATTCGGTCTATCCCTATAGACCTTAATTCCTAGAATAAAGGATGCTTCACCTAGGTCTTTCATGGAGAATTCCTTGGACAACCACATCTTGACTGATGTCAACATGGGAATATCATTCCCAATAAGGAGGATGTCATCCACGTACAATACGAGGAAGACAACAGCGCTCCCACTGACCCTTTTGAAAACACATGGTTCCTCTTCATTTTTGATGAAACCAAACTTTTTGATCACATCATTGAAACGAGTGTTCCAGCTCCGAGATGCTTGCTTAAGTCCATATATGGACCTTTGCAGCTTGCAAACCTTGTGATCAGTATCACTGGATGTGAAACCTAGCGGCTGTTCCATATAGATATCTTCCTCAAGATATCCATTTAGGAATGCCGTTTTCACGTCCATTTGCCATATTTCATAATCGAAATAGGCTGCAACAGCAAGCAATGTGCGGATGGATTTTAGCATAGCTACTGGGGAAAAGGTATCCTGATAGTCAATGCCTTCACGTTGACTATAACCTTTTGCCACCAGTCTAGCCTTGAATGTCTCCACATTCCCATCTGCACCAATCTTTCTCTTGAAGATCCATTTACACCCAATAGGTACTATACCTTCTGGTGGATCTACCAAGGTCCAGACTTGGTTTGAGTGCATCGAGTCAATCTCTGACTTCATTGCCTCAAGCCATTTCTCGGAGTCGATATCTGATATCGCCTCGTTGTAGGTTTTGGGATCATCACCATGAGCACCATTACCTACGAGGAACATTTCCTCTACATCCTCTGAAATAATACCTAAGTATCTTTCAGGGGGATGGAAAACTCTTTCCGATCTACGAGGTGGAGGAGGTAGTGTTCTTATTGGCTCAACCTGATTTGGTTCCACTTGGTCCTTAGCTCGTTCTGCTTGTGAGACTTTCTCATCAAGCTTAATCTGCTTTCCAATGCCACTATCTTGAATAAACTATTTTTCAAGAAATATGGCATGTCGACTCACAATCACATTGTGGTCTTCTGGAATGTAGAAATAGTATCCTAATGACTCTTTAGGATATCCTATGAATCGAGCTCTAAAGGACCTAAACTCTAACTTGTCCGCTTGTTGTCTTTTGACATGAGCCGGACAACCCCAAATTCTGAGATGACTCAGACTTGGTTTCTTACCGTGCCATATCTCATACGGTGTGGTAGGAACGGTTTTAGAGGGAACCCTATTCAGTAAATAGATTGAAGTTAATAATGAATGTCCCCAAAGAAAATCAGGGAGGTCTGTGAAGCTCATCATGGATCGAACCATATCCAATAGAGTCCGATTTCTCCGTTCTGAAACCCCGTTGAGTTGAGGTGTTCCTGGTGGAGTCCATTGAGAGACTATGCCATTTTTCTTAAGATAGTCTAGGAATTTTCGGCTAAGGTATTCACCTCCTCGATCTGATCGAAGAACCTTAATGGGTTTTCCAGTTTGTTTTTCTACTTCATGTCTGAATTCTTTGAACTTTTCAAAGGCTTCAGACTTGTGTCTCATAAGATACACATACCCATACCTAGACAGATCATCGGTAAAGGTAATGAAGTAGACAAAATTGCCTCTAGCCGGCACATCGAATGGGCCGCACACATCAGTATGTACTAGGGCAAGGAGATCTGTGGCGCTCTCCCCATGTCCAACAAAAGGGAGTTTAGTCATTTTGCCTTGAAGACAAGATTCACAAGTTGGATATGACTCAAAAGTCAATGGACTCAATAGCCCATTTTTCTCCAATTTGTTAATCCTATCTTCTGCTATATGACCTAATCTCAGGTGCCATAGATATCTGTCGTTTGGACTATCCCTAGGTCGTTTGGCATTCACGTTTTGCTCGATAGTTAAAATAGGTACATCAATATGCAACTGATAAAGACCATTAACAAGGAAACCATTTGCAATTTTATTTCTTTCATAAAGAATGTTACAATGGTCCTTAAAGAAGGTGATCACATAACCTTCTTGTGCTAAGCATGAAACAGAAATCAAATTCCTGCTAGCTGCAGGCACATAATAACAGTCTTTTAAAACTAAGTCTAAACCAGATGGTAATCGCAGAGGGTATGTTCCCACGGCTACTGCAGCAACTCTTGCTCCATTACCGACGCGTAGGATCATGTCTCCATCCCTCAGCCTCCTGCTATCCTCAAGACCCTGCATAGAAGTGCACAGATGAGCACTAGAACCAGAGTCAAGCACCCAACTGGATGCAGAAGAAACCGTAAGGTTAGACTCAATAACGAGCATACCTCCAGAAGGACCTTCCTTCTTGTTCTTCAGGGTGGCCAGGTAAGTAGGGCAGTTCCGCTTCCAATGGCCGTCGCTGTTGCAATGGAAACACTTTCCTTTGCCATCGGCCTTTTTCTTCGGTTCTGCCTTCTTCTTCTTTGATCCTTCCACCTTTTGCTTTTTCACAGACTTCTTTTTCTTTCCATAAGACTTTCTTTTGGAAGAAGTCCGTTCCATAGCAAGAACTGAGCCTTTAGAACCTTTCATAGAAAGCTCAGCGGTAACCAGCATATTCATTCAACTCGGCCAAGGAATTTTGAAGTTTATGCATGTGGTAATTCATGATGAATTGCCCATATGCATCAGTCAAGGATTGCAGAATAATATCGTTCTGCAAGTCCAAGTCCAACTTCACACCGAGCTTCTCAAGCTCTTCCATGTCCTTGATCATTGTCAGACAGTGATCTTGGACTGACTGCCCATCACGCATCTTAGCCTTAAAAAGTCATTTTGTGACTTGATATGACTTGATATTTGGCTGCGCGACTCTGTTCACCAAACATCTCCTGCAGGTGAGCCAACATTTGGCGAGCAGTCCCGATATCTTCATGTTGGCGCTGGAGCTCATCAGACATCGAGCCCAACATGTAGTATCTGGCCTTATTGTCTTCGTCAATCCATTTTTCCAGAGACGCTCTCTGTTCAGTGGATGGACGAGCTGGTAAGGTGGGAGGGTCCTGGTCCAAAACATGGTGTTAACTTCTCTGAACCCAAAACAATTTTGTAGTTCCTGAGCCAATCTTTATAATTGGGTCCAGTCAGTCTATGTGTGTCCTAGGATACGTGCCAAGTGGGTTGGACGCAGACATTTTCCTGTAGAGAGTCAAAGATTCTAGTTAGATACTGTAATTTTGACTTGACCAATTTGTTTAGGGATTTTATTTTTAAACAAATTAGCTCCCACTATTTTCTCGGATCCCTACACTCCCTCTGTAGAGATGCGAAAATCTCCACGATTGATGATTTCTAGTGGGTGGTGCGGTCTCACCAACTGACTCATCACCTCACCTAACAGTTATTGGTGATGGGTTAGCCAATGAGTGAACAACTCTTGTTCAATGATTCTCTAATCATGGTGCACCCAAACTTGGTCTCTAATTCATGAATCTCACCGTATCCGGAAATATTGATCCACTCCTTAGTTAAGTCAGACCCACCATTTGCATAGACTGGGTTCCTAATTGGTCTCTCACCGTATCCGGAATATTGAGCCCAACTCATCCTCCAGCCCATAGCATCCAATGCCTAATAGACATGGTTGCGTCTTCCCGGTGCAACTGAGCCACTGTATCCAGCCGAGAACAATCAACCCCGGGAAGGGCCCGCACGTCTACAATGGTGGAAGACCTCGGACTTAATCTTTTCTTAGGGAGAATTGATTCAGGTCTCATTAAACTAGACTTGGCTTAGTCATAACAATTATGACTAACCTAGTGGCATGGGTCAGCTCGGATTATTGACCACCTCAGATCAGAACTGTGTCAACAGATATGGCCAGGTAAGTGAGACCGGTGGAAGGAATATGCCGTTAACTCGCACAAGAACGCATTCAGGTCGAGTAGCTTCCAATTAAAAACCAGTCGGTCGTCTGTGCCAAACTTACCTTAGACACCAAATTGTTGAGTCAGAACCAATTGGGTTAGCCTACAATCCAGACTCTAACCTCTGAGCCTAATTAGGTCTTGCTTGATCGTGACTCGATCTTGACCCAGACTTAATCCTATTAGGCTGGTCAATTTAAGCATTGTTGATCCCATCTAACCAACTCTTGATTCGGTTTGATCAACCGCTTAGACCTAATTGAGCTACCCAAGCCCGAACCCAGTATTATGAATATGTCTTAGATCTGAAATTCTCAATTTTAGACCTAATTAATATTCCATAAACTTAATTCTTAATTAAGTTGGGTTCATAAACAAAATATGCACAATAAATCCTAGGGTTTCAGGATCTAGGGTTTTGCAGAAAGTAAGTTTTGGGTTTCTGATTAAGGACGAACACGCAGCACCCCTACACGTCATAAGAACACCCCATCGAATGGGAAGAGAGGGCCTTTAAACCCTTCTTCGTTCTTATGACCGGACGGCCAAGAGGAACGCCTTAATCAGGAACATGTAAATCTACAAAACAGTTATAGATCTATATCATATATCTCATATATAAATTTAGATCTAATCAAGGCATATTTTGCATACATCTCATGTATCAAATCATGCATATTTTCAGATCTAAATTATCACATAATAATCTAAAAAATTAGATTTAAATTGATCTAATCAAAATAAATTCTAATCTAGACAATTATGTAGAACTATTCTACAACTAGTCTAGTCATGCATCTATCATATCTCATATGATATTTAAAATTAAATAATTTTTATTTGCTGTTTATCAGATGTTATTATAACACTTATAATATCAGAAAATAGTAAATAAGAAGATCTAAAATATGATTTAATCAGATTAAATCAAAGACATGCAAAACTATTCTATAGAACTATTCTATTCTAGAACTAGTCATGCATATCTTCATGTTCTTAGATCCAAATCATTTAATTTTAATTTTTTCTGATTTCAGATCTGATCACATCTCATGTGACATCTGAAATCACTTTATTTTCTAATTAAAATAAAATTAAAATCAGATCTAAACAATTTTAGAACCATGGCTCTGATACCAGTTGAAGGGAAATCCTGATTTCCCGGTCCAGGTTCGTCCAGATCTGATTAGATCAAGAGATATATTTCAAAAATTTTCTCTTGATCTCAATCAGATCTTGATATGTTTCAGATCTGATTCTTATTATTTTAATAAATAAAATAAAACAAGATAAATTAAATCAAATTTCAATTTACCTGATTTGGGTAATCCTATTACCCTGTAGATGATCCTGATTGCAGCGGAAGGTTCTGGATCTTAGCCACGCAAGCGCCTGGCCTCTACCGGTATCCACTCGGGTTGGATCTGGAGATCCTCTTCTTCTCTATCACACCTCCAAAAATCAGATCTGGATCTGATCTGGAGGATCTTCAAAACTCTTTTGAAGATCTGCAGTCGTCCTTTTGCAGCAGCGCAGCCTTCTTGCTTTTGATCGCCTTTCTTTGATCTGAATCGCACCAAACCTAAGTCCAAAACACCTTTTGGACGTGGAGAGCAAGGAGGAGAAGAGACTATGGCATGGAGAAGGAGGGGAGAGGCAGCCTTGGGGCATATCTAATAGCATTCACTTTTTCACTTTGGATTAGGGTTGGGCGCAGGGTCTTATTTATAGACCTCTTGTGATCCAACTCCTCTTCCTCTCAACCAATCACAACCCTTTGTGAAATCAGATCTAAATCTGATTGGTTGGAATAGAGACCCCTGGATTCCTCCTTAGAGGGTGCCTAAGACCAGTCAAACTGGATTCTTAGTAGAACTCTGATTGGAATCCAAAAGGGAGGTGGAGTCCTTGTCCAACAAGGACTCCTAGGCGCCTCCTACTTGGGCTCACGCCACCCTTGGCGTGCGCCCTTCTCCTTGCCAGGTTCTGGCAGGGGGACAAGGCCCCCACCAGCTCTCCAATAGGTGCATGACATGTGGTCAAAAGTCAAAGGGTCAATGGTCAACGTTTGACCAGTCAAAGGTAGACTTTTGACCAAAGTCAAAGAACAAGAAATGGCAGGTGACCAAAAATGGCAGGTAATGTCTTACAAATAAGACAACCTATTCTGACTTGGACAACCTCCAGTCAGACCATATGAAGGCCTCTGATTGAGCACAAACTCCTTTGGCTCAGTCAGGACAACTTATTTATGATAGTAAAAGAAGAACGTTAGGTTCAATCGAGTGCTAGCACGATTTCCTTGAACCTAATTGAATCTCATTCAGATCAATTGAACTAGATCAGTTCAATTGATGATCACCAGATTCAAACCCTTGTTTGTGTGACCCAGTTAGGTTCAGTTCTGTATGGTAATGGGATATGTCATGATCTCTATCATCGACATCATCGAAACTCCTTTCGATGGATCAGAACTCTTCTGATTCGAACAGCTAGAATGATCGATCATCTAAATCATTCTAATTGCTCCCAAAATCCACCAGTGACACCTAGCAGTATATGGTGGCAACCCATCAGAGCTGAATGCGAACCTCTTGGTGCAGCTACCTGTGTGATTAAGTTCTTCTATCTTGAGCCCCGATCAGATTAGGGTTAAGGTGAACTCGTCAAACCCTAGTCTCTGTCATATGATGTAATCATTCGATTCGAGTCCAATGTGAAAATCTAAATAGAAACTCTTTCTATTATTTCACTCTGCCATGGCCATGGGCTTCAGGACTTGATTCTCATGATCATCATAGGGCTACTCCTCTACCACCGAGGTAGATAGATTCCATCTTGATGCAATCCAGTTCCTACAATGAACATGCTCATAGCCAACATACACCTCAGGGTTCCATATGGCTAGGAGACCGAGTAATGGTGTAGTCAAACTATAACACCCTCAAGGTGAACTGCCGATGCATCTCAGGTCAAAGAACCAGACACACTACTGCAGCATCGAGTCAGTCATTGACGAGAAGGTAGACTTCCTAATGACTACTCGAGGTGGTCACGCTCAGTGCCCTCGTTCTCTAACGAGTACCTGTACTCTTCGCTCCGGTGTCTCCACACCGTAGACTCAAGACTCATCTACTAAAGAGAAGCGATCGTACACCAACCTTTCGGATCAATCACCATCCTCGTGATGATCCTATGGTCGGGAGCTGTTTATGAGTTAATAATGATTTTTCATGTCTGAAATTTTCAACTCTTGAAAATATGAATTATCATTACCATTAACTCAAAGGATGTATCACAGACACTAAATACACATGTGTGATAGAAAATAACCCATTTCATTAATTATAGTCAAAATTACAATTTTGCCCCTAGAAGTGTATTACAAGTGTCAGCCAATTCTGGCTTCTAGGGCACATATATCTAACACTAGCATGATTTTCTTGAACCTAATTGGATCTAATCCAAATCAATTAAACTAGGTTAGCCTAATTGGATTTGATCCTTAGATTTGAGATCACCATGGTATCCTATGCACATAAGCCCATATTTTTGATTCATACTCAATCATGATATTAAGTCATGAATGGAGTGTTTTGAATATGGTCAAGTGTGTTTGAAGGTAGTGAGTAGGTCAATAAGAAATTGATCACTCCTAGTAAGAGAAGATGTCATCCTATGTGTTCTTATCTATTGATAACTCAGTAAGACTTTGGCTAGAGCAGAATGAAGATTAGATAGGATTTCTAATCATTCATTAGAGTTATCACTAATTGATGGAGAATCGACATGAATATGTATTTGAGTTTGACATTTATCCATGCTCATAAACATATTCAGGATGCAGGATGATTGAAAAATTGAATTGCATGGGTACTTGCCACTGAAGAGTATATTTGATATTTTCAACAAATTTTATTTCTTTTGGATAATCATGATATGTTGCTAGACATCAATCTTGACTTGTGGGTTTGATTGAATTAATGAGATTAATTCGATCCTCAATTAAATGATTCTTCTAATTGGAGAAATTAGGTCAACATAAATCCTAATCGATTGAGATTGAGTCCAATTGGATTAGATTAAAATGCACCCGGGCCTACTACTAGCTAGATGTGGATCCCAATGGATCACATACATAAAAAAATTAGTCAAGAATTAATTTTTAGGATCATTGGATCCTAATTGGGTAGCTAATTGGCATGCTAGCACATTTTGGTTAACTTAATTCCTTGCCAAATTAATTTTGGTTCGAATCCTTACACTTTTAGCTAACCAATTTTATTTAAATCTAAAATGTGGTTAAGCTAAAAGAATTACCCATTAGATGGGTGCCACTTGGGTTTTATTTGGACTCATCTTAGAAGAGTCCTAGGCATCCAAAATACTTTCCTTAAGTTGGCACCATTTAAAGTGGTGCATGTTTTTTCTTGGTGCAGAGAAGGACCAAGAGTCCTTCTGGATGGGGGCTTCGACTAGGTAAACAGCCCCCTGAGTCTCTCTCTTTCTCTCTCTTATGGTGCCTACAATTGTTGACCAAGTCAAAGTTGTGGGTGCAGGAATTAAATCTGTCGGGAATTAACGCGAAGAGTCGCGTAGTTTCATTTTAAATGGGACCTAAGAGTCCTTCTGCTTGAAGGTTCTTGGTTGGCACCTTATCTAGGACTCTCTCACCTTATCCCATGCCTTATAATAGGAAAATTTAAAAAAAATTCAGAATAAAAGAAGGAAAGTCATATATACGATGTTTCAGAGGCAGAAACCACATCTTACGTGATTTCTAGGCACCTCCAAGTGTCCTTCTATATTAAGGGACTTATCTGGTTCCTTGATAAATCTTTTGGATAGCTGATAAGTGCTTGGGAATGGATGTGATTGGTTCCCTATCTGAAACTATAAATAAGTCTTAGATGAGAGGTGTTGGGCATTCCAGATTCAGAGGCTTATCTTAAAATGTTTCCACCCTTTCTTTCAGATAAGGTATTGTTTAAGATGAGGAGTCTTCCTCTAGACAAGGTCTTGACCAATATAAGGAGTTTTCATTAAGACAAGAGTTAGGAAGATTATTTAAGAAAGCTAAAAGAGAAAAAAAGAAAGAATAAATAAGTGGGAAGAAGGGAGAAGAAAGCCCATGTATTCTAGAATAGAAATTTAGCAAGCAAAGCTTCGAGTGGAATTGTTATTGAACTCAATTCCTATGTGGATTAATATTAGAGGGCAAACACGTGGGCACCTCGTAAAAATAATTCTTCTCCAAATCAAATTTATAAGAGTATGTTTTCTTATCTTATATTATATGCATGTATATAATTGAAAATCATCAAGGTCGGTCCTAGGATTAGGGTTTGATAGACCAAAATTTTTAAAATCTATCACTTCTGCCATATCCATCAAACCCTATAGTGGTATCAAAGCACACCTTGCATAGTTCAATCATATACATGAATGCTTTTAGTAGTGATTTAAGGCATGATATGATTGGTACATATATTATATGTCTTATGATCATGTTAATGTATTATCTCATGTAATATGATCATGTATTCAGTTGATATATTTTTAATTATGCATCTTTTTGCAATGCCTTAAATTAGATATTATGATGTATAATGCACTAATTTATCATTCTGATTATAAGGTTATCCTAGCGTAATTGGCACTTATCCATTATACTGTAAGGTTGTCCTAAAATGATGAATATGTTATGTTTCACATGGCACAGCATGTAGATGCATGTTTTAATATTTTAAGGATGTGCATGAGATCTTTAAAACACTCTTAAAAATTATATTAAATCATAGTATTAAAGATAAAAAAGCAAATCCATTCTTGATATAAGTTGGTTAATTGGTATCTAGGAAAGTGGTTATGGAAAGTTAAAGAGAACGTGGTTTAGTAATTTGGTCCACTTCTTACCTGACCAATTTTATTATTGTGTAAGGCAAGAATGGGGGGCCTCCCATCTTTCTATCAGTTACTTGGCCAATTTGATTCAATTGAAATCTTGAATTGGAAATGCATATTAATCAAAAATACTACAAATGCCTTCCTTCATGCTTAGATTATTTTTATTTCACGAACCATGGTAAGTTTGTTGCGCTATCCATAAGAATTACTTTGGGGGCTGATATAATAATATCTTGGTGCATTTAAAATGCTTATGGTATATTTGATTTATTATTGCTTTATTATGCTATCCACAAGAGCAATATTAATTTCAAATATTAGTATATGAAAATGAAGGATTTGACTTAACTAAAATATTATAGTTTATTGTGCTATCCATAAGACTATAAATATTTTAGAGGTGGGTTATGTTGAGAGTTGCATGAAAATGCAATTGGATAGGTTTTTCTATCTTTGAACTTATTGAAGTTTGTTGTGCTATCCACAAAACTTTCTTAAGGGATAAGGATCTCAATAGCACTAAGAAACCGATCTAGAGTTTTCTCATATACCATAAGGAGGGCTATGGTATATGATAAAATAGTGGGAGTAATAACTAGAATAAATGACCTCATCTAGTTATACATGTCATCTTGAGTGGTCTACTTATATTAGTCTTCTTATTTCATGTAGATTAAAATATTTATATAAATGGCTTCTTCATTCTCATTGCGATGCATTCTTGAAACAAATAAATTGACTAGTCTCAATTATGTGGATTGATTGAGGAACTTGTGCATAGTGCTTGCGCAAGAGAAGTTGTCTTACGTTCTAGATACTCCTGGCCTAAGTCTGGTCAATGAAGATGCTTTTGAGGAGGAGAAAGCCATATATAAGATGCAGCAAAATGATAGTATGACTGTCAAGTATATCATGTTGGCCTCGATGAGTAATGAATTATAGAGGTAACATGAAAATATAGATATTTTCTCCATATTGCTCAATCTAAAAGAGCTTTATGGAGAACAGAATCGGACTACTAGGTATGAATTATCTAAATAGTTATTCCAGGCTTAGATGGTTGAGGAAACTCTGATTTAGAATCATGTACTTAAACTAATTGACTTAATCACTAGGTTAAGTCAATTAGGTTTTGCCATGGATGCAAAGCTCAGTAGGATCTCATACTGCAGTCTCTCCCTGACTCCTCTTAGTTTGTGGTGAATTATCACATGAACAAACTGGATACTTTTCTACTAGAGCTACTAAATATGTTAAAAATTATAGAAAATCACATCAAGGGAGAGAAAAGTCCACTTTTGATGGTGGACAAGAAGAAGGCTAGCAGGAAGGGTTCAAAGAAAAGAAATAAGTTGAACCCTAAAAGAAGTACCTTCAAGAAGAAGGCAAAAAATATCTCTACAAACATGACCTGTTATCGTTGTGATAAGACAAGATATTAGAAAAAGAATTGCCAGAGTTATCTTGCAAAAATAAAAAAAGATGTAGCATAAAAGGGTATATACATGATACATACAACATTTTCATTAAGTACTTCAGCTAGTAATTAATCAAATATTGGATAACACATGTGGTTTTCATATCTGTAATTTTTTGCAGGGGCTACAGAGAATCAGAGGGCTAAAGAAAGATGAATTCAAGATTTTCGATGCTAGAAGAGAAATCATCTCTGCTGAGGTTGTGGGAACTTAGCTATTGGAGCTTGATAAGTATAATAATTTAACATAGAAAGTATACATATCTTGATTATTTAATTTTAATTATTTAGTACTTGATATTTTTTATGTTCTTTTTTAGGAATAATTAATTATGAAACCTTAATCACAAACCAATTAAAAATGGTCCTCCAACACATGTAGATGAAGTTTGAGTTCAAATTCAGGTTTGTTCCATTCACGACATGCGAAGATACACAAATGCGAAGTAGGGACCCAATGGATAAAGAAAAAAATAAAAGAAAGAAAGGAATATATATATATATATATATATATATATATATATATATATATATATATATATATATATATATATATATATATATATATATATAAAGCTTGGGACCAAATCTGTTGGCTGGTTGTTGGCTTTTAGGAGCATTTAATGGGAAGAAGCATTTATGGAGCCTTTATGGAAGATGAGAAGAGGGCTTGGATGGTAGGCTCATGCTGGCTACGAGATTTTCTCATGGGCGCATGAATGCGGGCCTTGTGCGATGGAGGGAATCAATGCGGAATGTCTAGGATTCAAGCAAAAAAAAAAAATTTTAGAATTTTTTTAGAGAGAAAAAAATTAGATTGAATGGCAACTCTCTCTCTTATCTTATTTTTCGTTTTCTTTATCTCATCCATCTAAGTTTCTTTATCATTCCATCTCATCTATCCATTTTTTTTAGGATACATCTTTTCATTAGTCCCACATCTAAAATATATAAAACTCTTCTTCCTCCTGATACCTATAAATAAATCTCAGTACCACTGCCATCAGATATCTCTCTATACTACAACTCTTGTAGGAGCCCATGTGATAGACAAAAATACCTAACTACAAAATTTTTATCCATATTTTTTTTATTTTCTTCCACCCTTCCAACACCACGAGAAGGAGAGTTAGCAAGAAAAATATCGGCCAGGAGAGATTTTATTTTATTTTTTTCTTGTTTCAACTCCAAGCCCTGTTAATGGCCTTAGAGCTAAAAATCTTCTCTTTGTATTAGAAATTTTTATCGATAATAAAAATTAGTTCTTTTCTCATCAATTTAAATTTTTTTAACAAATATGATAGCTTATATTTCTCCATTAAATTCTTGCAATTTTTAATTTCAGCACTAGGATAGTTTATTTTCCTTATTAAGCAGTAGAATAGTTTATTTATGCAACTCTTTAATTTCTATAATTTAAATTTCAGTAATTAGTATAATATTTTTTTTATATTTTTAATCAGCTTTATAGTTTTGAATCAAATCATGTCTAGCTAAGCAATCCTCTGGGATTTACGGTGAAGCTAAACCATGATTAGAAGTCCTCTTTTAGGATTTCTCCTTAGTTTTTATTTTTTTTAGAGTTCTTCTTCCTTCAAGTGTCTTGCCTAGAGACTTGATAGACTATCATTGGGTTTCAATCCCTTTATAGTTCATGCTTGATTCAACGAAAGAAGGATAATAGGTAGAAGGCCTATAATTTTATTAATTTCTTTTCTCTTATTTCTTGTGGAAAACTCTTGATGGATTATTATTGGGTCATAGCCCCTTCATAGTCCATACTTAGATAACACAAGAAAAGTAGTTGAAAGAAGAGTTTCTTAATTAGGATGAATGTTTGTCCATGCATTATACCTTGATCAAAGAATATCATAAGAGAAATCATAGAAAGGCTTTCTAAGTTATTGGTCTAGTGGATTCAAAAGCTCTAGATCATTAAATTATTGCTCTCTATAATTAGTTTATTATTTAGCAGTAAATAACAAACAATCCTCTAAACTCTTTATGAAAGCTCACCTGACCAAGGGTTTAACACAATTCAAACACAATTCTTCATGGGATTGATCCATACTCGCTGGACTTATTACTTTGCATACTGTGCACTTGTGATTAATTTTAAGACACAATAAGTTTTTGGTGCCATTGTTGGGGAACTAGCATGTTCTAAATTCTTGTTCTTCGTACTTTTAGTTTAGTTTTATCCGACCTTTCTAACTTTCTTATCTTGGTTTATAGAAAATTGATGAGTGCTAAAAATTAGGTACATAATCTAATCTTTTTCTTTTTTCTTAGCATACTAATTTAATCTTAGTTCATTATTAGTTTGTAATTAAAACTTGTTTGTTCTTATTGATTGTGCATAAGCATATCTAAACTACTTTAAGGATACAAACTCAAATAAGATAAGGTAGGGATTTCATCATCCTTCCTTAGGCCACAAACAAGCTTTCTCATTTGCATTAACCTTAAGTCTAAAATAAAATCAATTAGATGTCAACCTTAGGGACATCCGAGCTCACTAGGACAAGGCACCCAAAAGAGTTGGATCGAGTCAGGATTGGCTAGTTGACTGGTGTCTAGAAAAGGGGTTCAGGAACAAGAGCCCGAACAAAGGTGGTTTTTTAATTAGTTCCATTCGCTTACTTGGCCAACCTAATTGGTGTCTAAGGAAAGCAATGGAAGTACTCCCACTTATCTTACCCTTACCTGGCTAGTTAGCTTATTGGTTTCTGACTTGAAGGGCTCCAAGACGGTCTTGGTAGTTAGGAGCTATCTAGAATTAAGATAATCTAGGATAGATATTTGTTTAATAAGTGTTTGAAAAAAAAATCTTAACTAATTCTTTTAACTCTTTTCTTTCATCTTTAGATTTAGGATTCTTTGGGATCCATCTTTAGAACTCTTTTCTTATCTATCTTCCTCTTCTCTCTTCTTTAAAAACTAACAAAAAAAATTAAAATAAAAAATAAAAAATAAAGTGAATTTTCTACTTCCTGATGTAAAAGGATTTTGGTTGACTAATTAGAATTGATTTAAATCTTGTGTCAAGCCCTAAAATCACTAAAATGGAAGAAATCAATCAGCCTCAAATCTTTAAGGATTTATGTTACCCAATTGGATCCATCCAGCCTTCTTGCATCAGGTTGTCCCAACCTACTGCAAATAACTTTAAAATTAAACCTCAAATGATTAATATGCTTCCAAAATTCGCTAGAATAGAGGATGCATATATATTCATTAGAAAATTTGAAGAGATTTATGCAATCATGAGACTGCAACAACTTTCTGAGGATGAGATCAAATTAAGATTAATCAATTTTATCCTTAAGGATAATGCCAAAAAGTGGTTATATAGCCTACCAAATCAATCTATCACGACTTGAGAGGGTTTTGTAAGAGTGTTCTTGAAAAAATACTTTCTTCATCATATGATAGCTAGAATTAGAAATGAGATAATTCAATTCTACCAACTAGCTGGTGAAATATTCTGGAAGTATTTTGACAGTTTTAAGAACCTCCCGACCTAATGCCCACACCATGGAATAGAGACTTGGAGATGATGCCAAATAGTTTATGAGGGGCTAGACTCAAATTTCTGAACCATGCTAGAGTCCATATGCCAAGATCAATTTATGTATAAAAAATTCAATGAGGCCTGGCAATTTCTAGAAGACCTAGCTGAGAAGAGTTTACATTGAAAAATAATTAGAAAACTAGAAAAATCAACACCTTCAAGAGGTGGAATGTACCAAGTTCAAACTTTCATAGCCGTAGAGGCTAAAATCGCAATCCTAACACGTAGGTTAGAGACCTTAGAACTGCAGAGACCAGCCAGTGTGAACCATGTGTTTGCACATATGTGCAGCGCATGCAGTGCACCAGACCATGTCCTTGAAGAATATCCTCTCCTAATAAATCCAACTGGAACCATATGTGCACAAGTGAATGTTGCATACTAGAAATCAATGAATAATCCTTATGCGCCCACATATAACCAAGGATGGAGGAATCAACCAAACTTCTCATGATCGCAAAACCCAAATGTAGGCGGTCATAGTTTCAACCAGCAAAATCCAAGGCCCAACCCTGTATTAAACAACCCACCAGGCTTCAATTATCATGAAAAGAAACTTAGTTCTTTAGAAAAAGGCCTGGAAGTCCTAGCCAAATCCAATGCTGATACCAATGCTACATTGAGTAATTTCATGCAAACCATGGGCCAGCTTCTAAATGCTAACACCCAGGCTATAGCCGATTTAGAAATGCAGGTAGGTCAGCTAGCCTCTACCATGAATGAGCAAGAATGAGGTAGGCTACCTACCAATCCGAGTCCAACCCAAGAATCTAAAATGGTCCACGATCCCAATAGGAAAACCAAGTCAACCAAGTGAATGCCATTCATACTTTAAGAATGAGGAAACAAGTTGACAACAAGGTAGATACATCTGGCAATAGAGAGGACTCATCTACTGAGCAATATTACGAACAACCTACCTTACAAACTCAAGCTCCTAAAACTAATAGTACACCTAGCCCAGTACCTATAACTCCTAGAGCTTCTTTTCTAAATCGATTAAGATCTAATAAAAAATCAAAATATTTGGATAAGATGCTAGAGGTATTTAAACAAGTCTAGATAAATATCTCTCTACTAGATATGATCCTGAAGGAAAATCCTGATTTTCTGGATCAGGTTCGTTTAGATCTGATCGGATCAAGAGATATATTTCAAATATTTTTCTCTTTGATCCAAATCAGATCTAGGATATTTTAGATCTAATTCTTATTATTTTAATGATTAAAATAAAATATGGATAAATTAAATTAGATTTAATTTATCTTGATGTAGGATAATTCTACTACCCATTGATGATCCTGTAAGCAATGAAAGGTTCTGGATCTAGCCACGTAAGTACCTGGCCTCTACCGATATCCACTCAAGCTGAATCTAGAGATCCTCTTCTTCTCTATCACATCTCCAAAAATTAAATCTGGATCTAATTTGGAGGATCTTCAAAATGACTT
Source organism: Cocos nucifera (assembly GCA_006176705.1). Classification (NCBI taxonomy): domain Eukaryota; kingdom Viridiplantae; phylum Streptophyta; class Magnoliopsida; order Arecales; family Arecaceae; genus Cocos; species Cocos nucifera. The sequence continues at coordinate 424,968 of QRFJ01000666.1, read as the reverse complement.
TTGAAGATCAGCAGTTATCCTTTGCAGCAGCGCAACCTTCTAGCTTTCTGTCGCCTTTCTCTCACCTAGATTGCACCAACTAAGATCCCAAACTACTTTGGGCGTGGAGAGGAGAGGGAGAAGAGGAACTTGGCAAGGAGGAGGAGGAGACAAACAGCCTTGGGGCATGGAGAATTTCTCATGTGATTTTGAGTTAGGCGCAGGGTCTTATTTATAGACTATGCGTGATCCAACTCCTCTTCTTCCCAACCAATCACAACCCTTTGTGAAACCAGATCTAAATCTGATTGGTGAAAATAGAGTCCTTTGGATTCATCCATAGATGGTGCCTAAGACCAATCAAAGTTGGTTCTTAGGAGGAGTCTATTTAGAATCCAAAAAGGAGATGGAGTCCCTGTCCAAGAGGGACTCCTGGGCGCCTCCAGCTTGGGCGCATGCCACCATTGGCATGCGCCCTCCTCCTTGCTAATTTCTGGTAGGGGGATAAGCCTCCACCAGCTCTCCAATAGGTGCGTGACACGTGGACAGAAGTTAAAGTATCAATGGTCAACATTTGACCAGTCAAAGGTCAACTTTTGACCAAAGTCAAAGGATGAAAAATGGCAAGTGAGCAAAAATGGCTGGTATTATCTTACAAAATAAGACAACCCTTTTCTGACCTGGACAGGCTTTAGTCAGACCAAGTGAAGGCCTCTGATCGAGCATAAACTTCTTTGGCTTAGTCAGGACAACTATTTATGATAGTAAAAGAAGAACGTTAGGTTCAATCGAGTGCTAGCACGATTGTCTTGAACCTAATTGAATTTTATTCAGATCAATTGAACTGAATCAGTTCAATTGATGATCACCAAATTCAAACTCTTGTTTGTCTGATCTAGTTAGATTCAGTTCTGTATGGTAATGGGATATGTCATGATCTCTATCATCGACATCATCGAAACTTCTTTCAATGGATCAGAACTCTTCTGATTCGAACAGCTAGAATGATCGATCATCTAAATCATTCTAATTGCTCCCAAAATCCACTAGTAACACCTAGCAGTATATGGTGGCAACCCATTAGAGCTGAATGCGAACCTCTTGGTGCAGCTACCTGTGTGATTAAGTTCTTCTATCTTGAGCTCCGATCAGATTAGGGTTAAGGTGAACTCGTCAAATCCTAGTTTCTATCTATGATGTAAATCATTCGATTCAAGTCTGATGTGAAAACCTAAATAGAAGCTCTTTCTATTATTTCACTCTGCCATGGCCATGGACTTCTGGACTTGATTCTCATGATCCTCATAGGACTGCTCCTCTACCACCGAGGTAGATAGATTTTATCTTGATGCAATCCAGTTCCTACAATGAACATGCTATAGCCAACATACACCTCAGGGTTTTGAATGGCTAGGAGACCGAGTTATGGTGTAGTCAAACTATAACACCCTCAAGGTAAACTATCGATGCACCTCAAGTCAAAGAACCAGACACACTACTGTAGCATCGAGTCAGTCATTGATGAGAAGGTAGACTTTCTAATGACTACTAGAGGTGGTCATGCTTAGTATCCTCATTCTCTAACGAGTACCTGTACTCTCGCTCCAGTGTCTTCACACCGTAGACTCAAGACTCATCTACTAAAGAGAAGCGATTGTACACTAACCTTCTGGATCAATCACCATCCTCGTGATGATCCTATGGTCGGAAGCATTTTATGAGTTAATAATAATTATTCATGTCTTAAATTTTCAACTCTTGAAAATATGAATTATCATTACCATTAACTCAAAGGATGTATCACAGACACTAAATACACATATGTGATAGAAAATAACCCATTTTATTGATTATGGTCAAAATTATAATTTTACCCCTAAAAGTGTATTACAAATATCAGCCAATTCTGGCTTTTAGGGTACATATATCTAACAATCTTCCACTTGCCCTAAAGCCAATTGGCTACAAGTCTAAGTCCCATCTTCTCAAGGTGAGCTTCAATCTTTTGTTGTCCCAATGGCTTTGTAAGTGGGTCTGCCACATTATCTACAGAGTCGACTCTCTTGACCTCGACGTAACCCTTCTCGAGGTAATCTTGGATGAGGTGGTATCGCCGCTCAATGTGCTTGGATTTCTAATGAGATCTCGACTCCTTAGTAAGGGCTATGGGCGCCATTGTTGTCGCAGTACAGAGGAATAGCATCTGATGGCATTACTCCAATTTTTCTAGCAAACTTCTTGTACCAGAATGCTTCCTTCACAGCCTCTGATGCAGCGATATATTCTACTTCCATGGTGGAATCTACTATCATTGTTTGCTTGAAACTCTTCCAGCTGACAGCACCACCATTGCACACAAACAGACTCGCAGATGTCGACTTTCGATCATCTACATCGGACATAAAATCCGAGTCTGTGTATCCCTAGACTTGGAGTTCTCCACTATCAAAAATCAATATTATATCTTTAGTTCTTTTTAAGTACTTAAGGATACATTTCATAGAAGTCCAGTGTTCTTCACCTGGATTTGACTGATATCTACTTGTGACACTCACAGCATGGGCTACATCAGGTCGTGTACATAGCATGGCATACATGAGGCTCCCTATTGCAGAAGCATAAGGGATCTTGCTCATACGTTCTATTTCCTCAAGTATGCTAGGGCACATTTTCTTGGAAAGATAAATACCATGTCTGAAGGGTATTAATCCCCTCTTAGAGTTTTCCATACTAAACCTCTTTAGTACTTCCTCTACGTACATCTTCTGTGAAAGTCCTAGCATCCTATTCGGTCTATCCCTATAGACCTTAATTCCTAGAATAAAGGATGCTTCACCTAGGTCTTTCATGGAGAATTCCTTGGACAACCATATTTTGACTATCGTCAACCTGGGAATATCATTTTCAATAGGGAGGATGTCATCCACGTATAGTACGAGAAAGATAATAGCGCTCCCACTGATCTTTTTGAAGACACACGGTTTCTTTTCATTTTTGATGAAACCAAACATTTTGATCATATCATTGAAATGAGTGTTCCAGCTCTGAGATGCTTGCTTAAGTCCATATATGGACCTTTGTAGCTTGCAAATCTTGTGATCAGTATCACTCGATGTGAAATCTATCGACTGTTCCATATAGATATCTTCCTCAAGATATCCATTTAAGTACGTCGTTTTCACATCCATTTGCCATATATCATAATCAAAATAGGCTGCAATAGCAAGCAATGTGCGGAAGGATTTTAACATAGCCACTGGGGAAAAGATAACCTGATAGTCAACACCTTCACGTTGACTATAACCTTTTGCCACTAGTCTAGCCTTGAATGTCTCCACATTCCCATCTGCACCAATTTTTCTCTTGAAGATCCATTTACACCCAATAGGTACTATACCTTCTGGTGGATCTACCAAGGTCCAGACTTGGTTTGAGTGATCGAGTCAATTTCTTGACTACATTGCCTCTACCATTTCTTCTAGAGTCGATAATCTGATATCCCTTATTGTAAGGTTTTGGATCATCAACCATGAGCACCATTGCCTACAAGAAAACTTTCTCTACTATCCTCTGAAATAATACCTAAGTATCTTTTCAGAGGGGATGGAAAACTCCTTTCATCTACGAGGTGGAGGAGGTAGTGTTCTTATTGGCTCAACGATTTGGTTCCAATTGGTCCTTAGCTCATTGTGCTTGTGAGACTTTCTCATCAAGCTTAATCTTGCTTTCCAATGCCACTATCTTGAATAAACTATTTTCAAAGAAAGATGGCATGTCGACTCCACAATCACATGTGGTCTTCTGAATGTAGAAATAGTAACCTAATGATCTTTAGGATATCCTCATGAATCGAGCTCTGAAGATCTAAACTCTAACTTGTCCGCTTGTTATCTTTTGACATGAAGCTGGACAACGCCCAAATTCTGAAATACTTGACTTGTTTCTTTACCAGTGCCATATCTCATACGGTGTTGTAGGAACGATTTTAGAGGGAACCCCTATTCAGTAGATAGATTGAAGTTAACAATGAGTGTCCCCAAAGAAAATTAGGAGGTCTGTGAAGCTCATCAATGGAATCAGAACCATATCCAATAGAGTCCAATTTCTCCATCTAAAATTCCGTTGAGTTAGGTGTTCCTGCCTGGAGTTCCATTGAGAGACTAAGCCATTTTTCTTGAGAATAGTCTAGGAAATTTTGGCTAAGGTATTCACCTCCTCGATCTGATCGAAGAACCTTAATGGATTTTTCAGTTTTTTTTTCCTAACTTCATGTCTGATTCTTTTGAACTTTCTAAAAGGCTTCAGATTGTGTCTCAATAAGATACACATACCACATACCTAGACAGATCATCGGTAAAGAGTATGAAGTAGACAAAATTGCCATCTAGCCGGCACATCAATGGGCCCACACAATCAGTAATGTACTAGGGCAAGGAGATCTGTGTCCCTTTGCCATGTCCTAACAAAAGGAAGTTTAGTCATTTGCCTGAAGACAAGATTCACAAGTTGGATATGACTCAAGTCAACGGACTCAATAGCCCATTTTCTCTCAATTTGTTATCCTATCTTCTCTATATGACTAATCTCAGGTGCCAATAGATACGTCTTTAGACTATCCCTAGATCAGTTTGGCATTCACTAGTTTGCTCGATAGTTAAATAGGTAATAATATGACTGATAAAGACCGTTTAAAAGGAAATCCATTTGCAATTTTTATATTCTTTCAATAAAGAATATTACAATGGTCCTTAAAGAAGGGTAATCACATAACCTTCTAGTGCTAAGCATAAACAGAAATCAAATTTCCTGCTAGCTGAGGCACATAATAATAGTTCCTTCTAAAACTAAGTCTAAACAGATGGTTCGACAGAGGGTATGTTCCCACTGCACTGCAGCAACTCTTGCTCCATTTACCGACGCGTAGGAATCATGATCTCCATCCCTCAGCCTCCTGCTATCCTCAAGACCTGCATAGAAGTGCACAGATGGGAACTAGAACCAGAGTCAAGCACCCAACTGGATGCAGAAGAACCATAAGGTTAGACTCAATAACGAGCATTCCTCAAAAGGACCTTCCTTCTTTTCTAGGGTGGCCAGGTAATAGGAGTTTCGCTTCCAGTGCCGTCGCTGTTGCAATGGAAATACTTTCCTTGCCATCGGCCTTTTCTCTTCGGCTTTTGCCTTCTTCTTCTTTCGATCCTTCCTCTTTTGCTTTTCACGACTTCTTTTTTTTCCATAAGACTTTCTTTGAAGAAGATCTTCCATAGCAAGAACTGAGCCTTTAGAACCTTTCATAGAAAGCTCAGCAGTACCAGCATTTCATAATTCGGCCAAGGAATTTTGAAGTTTATGCATGTGGTAATTCATGATGAATTGCCCATATGCATCAGTCAAGGATTGAAGAATAAAATCGTTCTGCAAGATCCAAATCCAACTTCACACCGAGCTCTCAGCTCTTCAAGTCCTTGATCATCATCAGACAGTGATCTTGGACTGACTGTCCCATCACGCATCTTAGTCTTAAAAGTCATTTGTGACTTGATATTGCTGCGCTGACTCTGTTCACCGAAACATCTCTGCAGGTGAGCCAACATTGGCGAGCATCCAATCTTCATGTTGGCGCTGGAGCTCATCAGACATCGAGCCCAACATGTAGTATCTGCCTTATTTCTTCGTCATCCATTTTTCAGAGACGCTCTCTGTTTCAGAGATGGACAGACTGGTAAGGTGGAGGGTCCTGGTCCAAACATGGTGTTAAACTTCTCGAACCCAAAATAATTTGTAGTTCTCTGAGCCAATCTTTATAATTGGGTCCGGTCAGTCTATGTGTGTCAGGATACGTGCAAGTGGGTTTGGACGCAGACATTTTCCTGTAGAGAGTCAAATTTAGTTAGATACTTAATTAGACTTGACCAATTTTTTAGAAATTTTATTTTTAAAAAATTAGCTCCACTATTTTTTGGATCCCTACACTCCTCTGTAGAGATGCAAAAATCTCCAGATTAATGATTTCTATGGGTGGTGCGGTCTCCACCAACTGACTCATCACCTCACATAAGTTATTGGTGATGGTTAGCCAATGAGTGAACAACTTGTTCAATGATTCTCTAATCATGGTCACCAAATTGGTCTCTAATTCATGAATCTCAACCATATCCAGAATATTGTTCCACTCCTTAGTTATGTCAGACCCACCATTTGCATAGACTGTTCCTAATTAGTCTCTCACCGTATCCAAAATATTGAGCCCAACTCATCCTCCGCCCATAGCATCCAATGCCTAATAGACATGGTTGCGTCTTCGGTGCAACTGAGCCATTTGTATCCAGTCCAGAACAATCAACCCGGGAAGGCCCGCACTCTACAATGGTGGAAGACCTCGACTTAATCTTTTCTTAGAGAGATTGATTCAGTCTCCATTAAACTAGACTTCTAAGTCATAACAATTATGACTAACCTAGTGGCATGGGTCAGCTCGGATTATACACACCTCAGATCAGAACTGATTCAACAGATATGGCCAGGTAAGTAAGACCGGTGGAAGGATATGCCTTAACTCGACAAGAATGCATTCAGGTCGGTAGCTCCAATTAAAAAACCAGTCGTCGTTTGCCAAAACTTACTTAGACACCAAATTGTTGAGTAGAACAGATTGGGTTAGCCTACAATCCAGACTCTAACCTCTGAGCCTAATTAGGTCTTGCTTGATCGTGACTCGATCTTGACCCAGACTTAATCCTATTAGGCTGGTCAATTTAAGCATTTTGATCCCACTACCAACTCTTGATTTGTTTGATCAACCGCTTAGACCTAATTGAGCTAACCAAGCCCGACCCATATTATGAATATGTCTTAGATCTGAAATTCCTAATTTTAGACCTAATTAATATTTATAACTTAATTCTTAATTAAGTGGTTCATAAACAAAATATGCATAATAAATCCTAGGGTTTAGGATTTTTTGCAGAAAGTAAGTTTTGGTTTCTAATTAAGGACGAACGGCAGCACCCCTACACGTCATAAGAACACCCCAGATCGGATGAAAGAGAGAGGCTTTCAAACCCTTCTTCTTCTTATGAACGGACGCAAGAGGAACCTTAATCAAGAAATGTAATACCTACAAAGTTTAGATCTATATCATATATCTCATAATAAAATTTTAGATTAATCAGGCATATTTTGCATACATATCATGTATCAATCATGCATTTTTTCATATTAAATTATCATAATAATCTGAAAAATTAGATTTAAATTGATCTTAATCAAAAATAAATTCTAATCTAAACAATTATGTAGAACTATTCTACAATAGTCTAGCATGCATCATCATATCTCATATGATATTAAAATTAAATAATTTTTTATTTCTTTTTATCAGATGTTATTATAAAACTTATATATATAAAAAAAGTAAATAAGAAGATTTAAAATATGATTTAATCAAATTAAATCAAAGACATGAAAACTATTCTATAGAACTATTCTATTTAGAAACTAGTCATGCATATACTTCTTGTCTTAGATCCAAATATTTAATTTTAATTTTTCTGATTTCAGATCTGATCACATCTCATTGACATCTGAAATCACTTTATTTTCTAATTAAAAAAATTCTAATCAGATCTAAATATTTAGAACATGGCTCTGATACCAGTTGAGGAAAATCCCTGATTTCGGCTTCCAGTTTAGATCTGATGGATCAAAGATATATTCAAAATTTTTCTCTTGATCTCAATCAGATCTGATATGTTTCAGATCTGATTCTTATTATTTTAAATAATAAAAATAAAAACAAGATAAATTAAATCAATTCAATTTTACCTGATTGGGTAATCCATTACCCTGTAGATGATCCTGAGCAGCGAAGGTTTCTGGATCTTAGCCAGCAAGGCCTGGCCTCTACGATATCCACTGGTGATCTGAGATCTCTTCTTCCTCTATCACATCCTCCAAAAATTAGATCTGGATCTGATCTGGAGGATCTTCAAAACTTTTGAAGATCTGCAGTCGTCCTTTGCAGCACGCAGCCTTCTTGCTTCTGTGTCTTTCTTGATCTAGACGCACCAACAAAGTCCAAAACACCTTTTGGCATGATGAGAGAGGGAGAAGATAAAACTTGGTGGAGAGGAGGAGAGGCAAGCCTTGGGGCATTAAATTCTTCACTTTTCATTTGAGTTAGGGTGCAGGGTCTTATTTATAGACCTTGTGATCAACTCCTCTTCTCCTCAACCAATCACAACCCTTTGTGAAATCAGATCTAAATTTCTGATTGGTTGGAATAGAAGCCTCTGGATTCCTCCTTAGAGGGTGCCTAAGACCAGTCAAATTGGATTCTTAGAGAACTCTAATTAATCAAAAAGGAGTGGAGTCCTGTCCAACAAGGACTCCTGGCGCCTCCTACTGGGTCGCTGTGCGCCCTCTCCTTGCCAGTTCTGAGGAGGACAAGCCCCCACCAGCCTCTCAATAGGTGCATGACAGTGTCAAAAGTCAAAGTGTGAATGGTCAGATTTGACCAGTCAAAGGTAGACTTTTGACCAAAGTCAAAGATAAGAAATGAAGTGACCAAAAATGGCAGGTAATTATCCTTACAAATAAGACAACCTTATTCTGACTTGAACACCTGCGTCAGACCTATGAAGGCCTCTGATATGAGCAAAACTCCTTTCTTAGTCAGGACAACTATTTATGATAGTAAAAGAAGAAGTTAGGTTCAATCGAGTGCTAGCACGATTTTCTTGAACCTAATTGAATTCTTATTCAGATCAATTGAACTATCAGTTCAATTGATGATCACCAGATTCAAACCCTTATTTGTGTGACCCAGTTAGGTTCAGTTCTGTATGGTAATGGGATATGTCATGATCTCTATATGACATCATCAAAAACTCCTTTCGATGGATCAGAACTCTTCTGATTCGAAAAGCTAGAATGATCGATTATCTAAACATTATAATTGCTCCAAAATCCACCAGTGACACCTAGCAGTATAGTGGCAACCATCAGAGCTGAATGCGAACCTCTTGGTGCAGCTACCTTGTGATTAAGTTCTTCTATCTTGAGCCCCGATCAGATAGGGTTAAGGTGAACTCATCAAACCCTAGTTCCTTCATATGATGTAATCATTCGATTCAAGTCCAATGTGAAAATCTAAATAGAAACTCTTTCTATTATTTCACTCTCCATGGGCCATGGGCTTCGGACTTGATTCTCATGATCATCATAGGGCTACTCCTCACCACCGAGGTAGATAGATCAATCTTGATATCAGTTCCTACAATGAACATGCATCAGCCAACATACACCTCAGGTTAATGGCTAGGAGACGAGTAATGGTGTAGTCAAACTATACACCCTCAAGTGAACTGCGATGACCTCAGTCAAAGAACCAGAACACACACTGCAGCATCGAGTCAGTCATTGAGAGAAGGTAGACTCCCTAATGACTACTCGGGGTGGTCACGCTCAGTGCCCTCATTCTCTAACGAGTACCTGTACTCTTGCTTGGTGTCTCCACCCGTAGACTCAAGACTCATCTACTAAAGAGAAAGCGATTCGTACACAACTTTTCGGATCAAATCACCATCCTCGTGATGATCCTATGGTCGGGAGTTTTAGAGTTAATAATGATTTTCATGTCTAATTTTCAACTCTTAAAGAAATATGAATTATCATTACCATTAACTCAAAGGATGTATCACAGACACTAAATACACATTGGTATGAAAATAACCCATTTAATTATATTTATAGTCAAAATTAAATTTTGCCCTAGAAGTGTATTACAAGTGTCAGCCATTCTGGCTTCTAGGGCACATATATCTAAACACCAATAGCAATTCTTGAACCTAAATTCTATTAAAGACCTTTGCACTAAGAAGGAAGGACCACTAATGTACCCAATGAGAGTGTTCTAGGCTGCAGTGTGAGCTCGTACTTATCAAGTCATGATGTCATAAAATATAAGGACCCGGATCTCAACAATTTTTCATGTGTTACTTGTAGAAATCCAAATTAAAAAATCCTTGTAGACTTAGGGGCTAGTGAAATAATTTTTTGTTCTTAATCGAGTTTATGAGGCGAGACTTACGGATTGAGAAAACTTTAGCCGACAGGGAATCCACGTTTGTAATTAGCAGATCGAATCTTTTAGGATCCTAAGAAATATTAGAAGATGTTTTAATTAAGATTGATAATTTTATCTTTTCTGTAGACTCATCATTTTTACGAGATCGAGATCTAGTTTCAATTCGAAGGCCATAATCCCTTAGTTATTTTAGAAAGATCATTCTTAGCAACTGCTAAGACCTGAAATCAACTATCAGAATGGACTTATGAAGCTATCTTTTGAAACAATGATATTGAGTTTAAATATATTTAATCTAAGATAGAATCCACTCAGCATGCAATGTTAAAATATAATCCAAGATGAAATTTACGAATCCATTGACATTAGCGATGAAGTAGTCGATCTTGAGTCAAGTATTTGGCTAAATCATGAACCTGAAGACATCGATCAAATACCTATTGATCATAGGATTAGCTAGAAATGGGAATCTCCTATTGAACCTCACATGGAAATGGCTAAACTATCACCCAAGCCATCAATAGAGGAGGCACCCAAATTAGAATTAAAACCCCTCCTCAGGCATCTCAGGTATGCCTATTTAGGTCTAATGGAAACCTTGCCCATACTTATTGCATCAAACCTAAGTCCTAAATAAAAGGAGGAATTGTTAGAAGTTCTGAAAGAAAATCGAGAAGCAATAGGCTGGACCATGATAGATATTAAAGGAATAAGCCCCTCCATAGTTCAACACAAGATATACCTAGAAGAAGGGGCTAAACCAACTAGAGATGCTCAGAGAAGACTTAATCCAATTATGAAAGATGTAGTTAAGAAAGAGATTTTAAAATTACTTGATAATGAAATAATTTACCTCATCTTTGATAGTTCTTAGATAAGTCCTCTGCAAGTGGTACCCAAAATGTCCAGGATAATAGTGGTCCAGAATGAGAAAAATGAACTTATCCCAACTAGGATCCAAATGGGGTAGAGGATCTGTATAAATTATTGGAAATTGAATACTGCAACAAGAAAGAATCATTTTTCTTTATCATTCATCAACCAAATGTTGGAAAAATTAGTCGGATAGAAGTTCTACTATTTTCTTGATGGATACTCCAGCTATAACTTGATCCCTTAGCCCCTGAAAATCAAGAAAAGACTACATTCATCTATCCATTCAGAATTTTGCCTATAGGTGCATGCCCTTTGGGTTATGCAATGCACCAGCGACCTTTCAAAGATGTATGATCAGCATTTTTTCTTATATGGTTGAATAATTTCTTAAAATTTTCATGGATGACTTTTCTATCTTTGGCCCTACCTTCTCCAAATGTTTAGATCATTTGAGACTTGTCTTAGAAAGATGTAAGAAGAAGCACTTAGTTCTTAATTAGGAGAAATGCCAATTCATGGTTAGAGAGGGCATAGTTCTTGGCCATGTAGTTTCGCAAAAGGAAATTAAAGTAGATAAATCCAAGGTAGACCTGATTGAAAGTCTTCCACCTTCCAAATCTATCAAGAAAATCCATTTATTTTTAGCAAAGTGGCTCACCCATTGACCAACTTGTTAGCAAAGAAAATAAAATTCAAGTTCACTCCTGCGTGCATAGAATCTTTTGAGTTCTTTAAAAAGGTACTCATTTCAGCTCTCATTATCATCCGCCAATTTGAAAGAATCCTTTGAACTCATGTGCAAATGCAATCTGATCATGTTGTAGCAATAGTTTTTTGGTCAAAGGATTGATAAGCTACCTAAAGGTATTTATTATGGCTAGTTAAATCTTAAATGATGGCGTAGCTTTATACAACTACGATAGAAAGGAGTTTCCTGGGCCATTGTCTTTGTTAGGATTTGCGGTGCTCAAAGAAACAAATAGGCAACCTAGTTGGGGCACCCAACACTTGGGTGGACCCCTCCTTTCTTTTTTGGGTGCAACCAACCTCCAATTATTTGCATAAGAACTACTTCTTTTCCATCAAATAAAATAGAGAGAAAATGGGATGAGAGGGCGGCATGCAATGGGAAGGTATTTAGTTTCTTAAAAACTCTATTTGAAGAATAAATTCAAATCAAAAATTCCAAACATCCTACTTTGACTATGTCCCAAACCTAATTGCCATATGAAAAGAGAGGAGAGGAGTGGGCATGTCATGAAGACTAGGAAGAGGAGATTTGTCACCAAAAATAAGAGAGTGGGGCCGAATGGGGAGCGTGGATATAGGTGGTGCAAGAAATGGATCTAATCTTACTTAAGGATTCATATTTGACTTGGTCAGAAAATATGATTTTTCAAATCCAATCAAACTAGAAATTAACTCAACCCAATTAAGTAAGGCCTTAATCTAATGTTAAGACTTAATAAATTAAATTAAATTCAAATTAATTTAAATTTAAATTTTTTAATCAAAATTAAGAAATTGGGTGATTCAAGTTCTGTTGAACTAGGACTAATTCTTTCTTGCACTTGGCTTATCCAAATAATCCAAATGGACTTTGATCCAATCAAGTCCCAAACTAAATCTAATTAAATCATATTTAAATTAGACTTAATCACTCAAATCCTCTAGCTTAATCAAAATTGCTCATTGATCCTCCTGCAACATTGCCATAGGTTAAACATCAATTAATTTCGATCGTTTACCTTAGAAACGAATCTTAATCTTTGATCAATTATTGATCGGATCCAATGAAATCTAAATGTGTGGAACTTATAGGTCAAAACCATAAGTTGATGTACAAAAAATAAATTTTTTATGCCAATCAAGAGTGACCATCTAGCAAGTACCTGATGTTTGGGTAGGCTAATATGTAGAACAAATATCCTTAGAAAATCTATGTGGATATAGTATTCCATATAAATTCATCCCCTTGACCAAAAATGCTCATAGAAATACCTTTAGAAGTTAAAACTATCAACTTTGATCATGCTGTCCACATTGTATTTCAAAAATACCTAAATCATCTCATGATATCTTGGCCAAGGTTTTTGCTATATTGAAAATACAGTGATATATTCTTTTCCAACTCTGGAGTGGTTCAATTCCAATCCTTAATCACACACTAACTTTGAAAGTAAACTTGATTATGCCCCAGAAGTCTTTCATTACTAAACTTAGAAATTCAGTAGTTCGGGTACGCAAAGCACAATGAATTGCTTTTTGCATGCCACTAAGAATTGATCTCAGTCTAAGGGACAACTTATACCTATATCCCATCAAAGATATTCTCAATAGTAGAATGCTCTGGAGTTGATCACGTTCAGTGATGATGTAACCCTACATCTCATCTGTATGCCATACTAGTATCTCCACACTCCTTGATTAAGAGAATAACCAACCTCAATGGCATACAATGACCTATGCTCGATAGATGCTGTCGTTCTTATAATAGCCTATCATTTGGTTGTGAATAGTTTTAAGGACTAATTGATAAATCTTCTCTTTATCGAACCTAAAATAGTCTTAAGAACTTCATCACAATAATGAAGTTCATTAGAAAATAAAAATTTATGATAAAAGATATCAAAAATATAATTTATTAATTAATAAATTAATTATAATTAAATACAGCTCAACCATTAATAGGCTGATAATTTGCTTTGAGACACATTTTCCAATATGGACCACTCAGGATCAGCACAAATTCTTCGCCCAAGTGAAGTATTTCATCTAAGAAGACCCATACCTTTTCAAACAGTATCCTGACCAGATCATTAGGAGGTGTGTCTTGGACCATGAGGTTAGGAGTATTTTATCTTTTTGTTATGACCAAGAATGTGGTGGTCACTTCGCATCCAAAAAGACAGCTGCAAAAATCCTCCAATATGGATTTTATTGGCCTAATTTATTTAGAGATGCACACGAGTACTATAGAGTTGTGCTCAATGCCAACAAATGGGTCAAATCACCAAGAGAAACATGATGCTACTTAATACAATTTTGGTGGTTGAAATTTTTGATGTATTGGGGATTGGTTTCATGGGACCATTTCCAAACTCCTTTGGAAATGAATATATCTAAGCAGCTATTGATTATGTCTCTAAGTGGGTAGAAGCTTTTCCTTGTAGATCAACAGATAGCAAAGTGACCATTAAATTTCTCAAAGAAAATATTCTATCTCATTTTGGTACTCCTAAAGCAATTATTAGTGATCGAAGGACATACTTTTGCAACTGATCTTTTTGCTACATTAACAAAAAAATATAATGTCACTCACAAGTTGGACACACCATATCATCGTCAAACTAGTGGATAAGTAGAAGTGTCCAACAAATAAATCAAATAGATCCTAAAGAAAACTGTTAATGCTAATAAAAAGGATTGATCCTTGAAATTAGTAGATGCACTCTGGACATACCGCATCGCCTTTAAGACCAACCTAGGAATGTCTCCTTATAGGATTATGTTTGGAAAACCTTGTCACTTGCCCGTTGAACTAAAACATAAAGCCATGTGGGCCATCAAAAAATTAAATATGGACTTGGATGCAGTCAAAAACTATAGAAAGCTTCAGATTAATGAATTAGAAGAACTTAGAAATAAAGCTTATGAAAATGCCAAGGTGTACAAGGAACGAACAAAAGTATTTGATGATCAAGCAATTCTTAGAAAATCTATTACTCGTAGATAGAAAGTTTTCTTGTATAATTCTAGATTACACCTATTCCCTAGAAAGCTGAGATCTAGGTGGATAGGATCATTCTTAGTTAAACAAATCTTCCTGCATGGGATAGTAGAAATCGAAAACCCAAGCAATGGTTAAAACCATTCTTAGAATTATCCACTAAAGTTATTGAGCAAGCCATGGTTTGCTATGAACCAACGTATCTCGATTGATCTATTTTTAGCATTTAGTCTGGCTGAAGACTTTAAACTTAGCGCTCCTAGGAGGCAATCTAGATCCTTACATTTAATTTTTTTTTTTTTTAGTTTATTTAGGTCTTACTTCAGTAAAATTAATGTCGAATAAGTTGGAGGGAAGAGCTAAAAAGAACATATGAAGTGAAGGAAAATCTCTATTTTTCTTACACAGGATCATTCAGATCTTTTTGGATCTAAAGAAATATTTTAAAATTTTTTTTCTATGATCCTAATCAGATCTAAGATATCTTGAATCTGATCCAAAAGATTTGATATTAAAATTAAAAATAAAATTAAATCTAATTTAATTCCATACCTTATTTTGGGTAATCAGATTATCCTATGATGATCCTGATTGATCCTGAGGTTCTAGAAGGAGCCACGCATGTGCCTGATCTCTACCAGTGTTCACTCAGGCAAGATCTAGAGGTCTTCTCCTTCTGAATCAACTCTTCAAAAATTAAATCTGGATCTGATCTTGATGTTCTTCAAAACTACTTTAAAGAAGCAGCGGTCGTCTCTTTTAGCAGTGCTGCCTTCTTCCTGATCTAGGCACCTTTCTTCCTTGGATTGCACTTGAACCCATGCCCAACTCCTTTAGGCATGGAGAGCAGAGATAGAGGATCAGAGGGAGGCATGGAATAGAGGAGGGCAGAATAGCAGCATGGTGAAAGGGAGAAGCTCTTAAACTCTTGGCATAGATAGGGTTTAAATAGACCCTACTGCACCATGCAGTGCTAAATCATCTCGGCCAATCAGAGGTCTTCATTTAATCAAATCTAAATTTAATTGGTTGGATGATGTCATCTGATTCAATCAAATGAGAGATCCTAAAAAATCCACATAGGTGGCACCAAGACTGGATCAATAGGACTCTTTGGCGCCTAGGTTTTTAAATCCATCCAAATACCTTGGAGTCCCATCTATATGAGACTCCATCCCTTATCCACATGGGGGTGCATGCCTCCCTAGGCATGCACCATCTCTCTTGCCTCTTTTAGCAGGGGGATAAGAGCCCCAGGTGCTCTCCTATAGGTGCATGACACATGGCCCTTTGTCCAAGTGTCCAGGGTCAATTGTTGACCTATGTTCAAAAATAGAAATTAGCAGGTGATAGGAATTGACAAGTGTTGTCTTAAATCCATCTAATAAATTAAGACAATCCTTTTCTAATCTGGATAAGCTTCAGTCAGACTAAGACAAGGTTTCTGAGTGTGCCCAAATAAATTTGGCTCAGTCGAGATGAACCAATATGATTATGAAAGGAGAATGTTAGGCTCAATCATGTGCTAGCACGATTTTCTTGAACCTAATTGGATATAATCCAAATCAATTAAACTAGGTTAGTCTAATTGATGACATCCAGATCCAAATTCTTATTTATGTGTGATCCAGTTAGGTTCAGTTTTATATGGTAATGAGATATGTCGCGATCTTTATCATCGACATCATTGAAACACCTTTCGATGGACCAGAACTTTTTTGATTCATACAATTAGAATGATCGATCATCTAAATCATTCTGATTGCTCCCAAAATCAATCAGTGACACCTAGCAGTACATGGTGGCAATCCATCGGAATGAAAAGCAAACCTTTTGATGCAGCTATTTGTGTGATTGGGTTCTTCTATCTTGAGCTCCGATAGGATTAGGGTTAAGGTGAACTCGTTAAACCCAATATCTATCATATGAGTTAATCATTTGATTTGAGTCCAATGTGAAATCCTAATAGAAACTCTTTCTATCATATTCACACTGCCATGGCCATGGGCTTATGGACTCAATCTCATAATTATCATAGGACTACTCCTCATCTATCGAGGTAGATAGATTTTTTATTGGTGCAATCTAATTCCTACAATGAATATGCTATAGCCAATATACACATCAGGATTTCGAATGGCTAGGAGACCAAGTTATGGTATCATCAAACTATAACACCCTCAAGGTGAACCATCGATGTACCTTAGGTCAAAGAACCAGACACACCACTGCAGCAACGAGTCAGTCATCAACGAGAAGGTAGACTTCCTTATGATTGCTCGAGGTGGTCACGCTCAGTGCCCTTGTTCTTTAATGAGTATCTGTACTCTCACTCCAGTGTCTCCACACCTTAGGCTGAAGACATATCTATTCTGAAAAGCTATCATACTCAATCTTCTAGATCGATCACCATCCTCATGATGATCCTACGGTTGGGAGTAGTTTATTAGTTAATTATGAAAATTCATGTCTTAAATTTTCAACTCTTAAAAATATGAATTGTCATTACCATTAACTCAAAGGATGTATCACAGATACTTTAAATACACACTTTGATAGAAAATAATTTATTTATTTATTTATAATCAAAATTATAAAATTATCCTTAAAAGTGTATTACAAGTGTCAGCCAATTTGGCTTCTAGGGCACACATCTAACAAACTTCCACTTGATCTAAAGCTAATTAGCTATAAATCTAAGTCTCATCTTCTCAAGGTGGGCTTCGATCTTCTGCTGGCTCAATGGCTTTGTCAGTGGGTTAGTCATATTATCTGCAGTGTCGATTCTCTTGTTCTCGACGTATGCCTTCTCGAGGTAATCATGGATGAGATGGTATCGCCGCTCGATGTGCTTGGATTCTGGTGAGACCTTGGCTCCTTAGCTATGGCTATGACACCATTGTTATCACAGTATAGAGGGATGGCATCTGATGGCATCACTCCAAGCTCTACAGCGAACTTCTTGTACCAGAATGCCTCCTTTGCAGCCTCCAATGTAGCGATATACTCTGTTTTCATGGTGGAATCTACTATCACCATTTGCTTGAAACTCTTCCAACTAAGAGCTTCACCATTACAAATAAATAGACTTCTAGATGTCGACTTTCGATCATCTATGTCAGACATGAAATCTAAGTCTGTATACCCTTGGACCTAAAGTTCTCTATTATCAAAGACTAGAAATATATCTTTAGTCCTTCTCAAGTGCTTAAGGATATATTTCATAGAAGTCCAGTGCTTTTTGCCTGAATTTGACTGATACCTGCTCATGACACTCACATCATGGATAATATCAGGTCGTATACATAGAATGGCATACATGAGGCTCCCTATTGCCGAAGCATAAGGGATCTTGCTCATGCATTCAATCTCCTCTGGTGTGCTAGGACACATCTTCTTGGAGAGATGGATGCCATGTCTGAAGGATACTAAACCCCTCTTGGAGTTTTCCATGCTAAACCTCTTCAGCACTTTCTCTATGTATATTTTTTGTGAGAGACCCAACATCCTATTTGATCTATCTCTATAGACCTTAATTTTCAGAATGAAGGATGCTTCTCCTAGATCTTTCATAGAGAACTCCTTAGACAACCACATTCTGACTGTAGTCAACATGGGAATATCATTCCCAATTAGGAGGATGTCATTCATGTACAGTACGAGAAAGACAATAGCACTCCCATTGACTTTTTTGAAAATCCAGGGCTCCTTATTTTTGATAAATCCAAATGATTTGATTACATCATTGAAACGAGCATTCTAACTCCAAGCTGCTTGCCTAAGTCCATATATGGACCGTTGCAGCTTGCATATCTTGTGATCATTATCACTGGATGTGAAATTCAGTGGTTGTTCCACATAGATATCTTTCATAAGATATCCATTTAAGAATACCATTTTCACATCCATCTGCCATATTTCATAATTGAAATAGGCTGCAATAGCAAGCAATGTGCTGATGGATTTGAGCATGGCTATTGGCAAAAAAGTATTCTGATAGTCAATGCCTTCGTGCTGACTATATCCTTTCGCTACAAGCCTTGCTTTGAATGTCTCTACATTTCCATCGGCACCTATCTTTCTTTTGAAGATCTATTTACACCCAATAGATACTGTACCTTCAGATGGATCTACCAAGGTTCAGACTTGGTTTGAATGCATTGAATCAATCTCTGACCTCATTGCCTCTAGCCATTTCTTGGAGTCTATATCTGATATTACCTCATCATAGTTTTTGGGATCATCACCATGAACCCCATTTTCTGTGAGAAATATTTTCTCTACGTCTTCTAATATAGTACCTAAGTACCTTTCAAGAAGATAAAAAATTCTACTTGATCTACAAGATGGAGGAGGTAGTGTTTGGGTTGGCTCAATCTGATTAGGTTCTATTGGTTTCTTAACTTGTTTTTCATTGGAGACTTTCTCCTCAAGTCTAACCTATCTTTTGATGCCACCATCTTGGATAAACTATTTTTTGAGAAAGATGGCATGTTGACTCACAATTACATTGTGATCTTCAAGGAGATAGAAATAATATCCTAATGACTCTTTAGGATATCCAATAAACCGAGCTCTAAAGGACCTAGATTCTAATTTGTCCGCCTTTTGTCTTTTGACATGGATCGAATAACCCCAAATTCTGAGATGACTCAGACTTGATTTCTTACTATGCCATATCTCATATGGTGTGGTAGGAATGATCTTAGAGGGAATCCTATTTAGTAAATATATAGCGGTCATCAGACTATGTTCCCAAGGAAACTTAGAAAGGTCCATGAAGCTCATCATGGATTGGACCATATCTAATAGGATCTAATTTTTTCATTCTAAAATCCCGTTGAGTTGAGGCATTCCAGGTGGAGTCAATTGAGAGACTATGCCATTATCCTTAAGATAGTCTAAGAATTTTCGACTAAGGTATTTGCCTCCTTGATCTAATCAAAAAATTTTAATAGATTTTTCTATTTATTTTTCTACTTTGAGTTTGAATTTCTTAAACTTTTCAAAAATTTTAGACTTATGTCACATCAAATACACATACCCATACTGAGATAAATCATCGATAAAGATGATGAAGTAGACATAATTATCCCTGATTGGCACATCAAATGGACTGCATACATCAATATGTACTAGGGCAAGCAAGTCTACGGTCCTTTCACCATGTCCTACAAAAGGAACCTTGGTCATTTTATCTTGAAGGCATGATTCATAAATCAGATGTGACTCGAAAGTCAACGGACTCAATAGCTTGAATTTTTCTAATTTGTTAACCCTATCTTCAGCTATATGACCTAGCCTAAGGTGCCAAAGATACCTATCATTTAGACTATCCCTAGGTTGCTTTGATCCTATGGCATTCACATTTTGCTCAATATTAAAAATAAAAATATCAATATGTAATTGATAGAGATCATTTATAAAGAAACCACTTGCAATTTTATTTCTTTCATAAAGAATATTACAATGGTCCTTAAGAAAACTAATTACATAGCCTTCTTGTACTAAACATGAAATAAAAATCAAATTTCTGCTTATTGTAGGCACATAAAAATAGTTTCTAAGAACTAAATCTAATCCTAATGGTAATCATAGAGCATAGATTCTCATGATCACAACAGCAACTCTTGCTCCTTTCTCGATGCGTAGGATCATCTCACCATCCCTCAGCCTCCTACTATCCTTAAGACCCTGCATAGAAGTGCAAAAGTGAGCACTAGAACCAGAATCAAGCATCCAATTGGATGTAGAAGAAACCATAAGATTAGATTCTATAACGCGCATATCTTTAGAAGGACCTGCATTCTTCTTGTTCTTCAGGCTGGCCAGGTACAAAGGACAGTTTTGCTTTCAATGGCCATCAGTATTACAATGAAAATATTTTTCTTTGTTAGCGGCCTTCTTCTTCGGCTCTACCTTCTTCCCACCATCCATCTTTTTCTTCTTCATGGACTTCTTTTTCTTTCCAAAAGACTTTTCTTAGAGGGAGTCCGCTCTACAATAAGTCCTAAGCCTTTAAAACCTTTCATAGAAAGCTCAGCAGTCACCAGCATGTTCATGAGCTCAGCCAAGGTATTCTGAAGTTTATGCATATGGTAGTTCATGATGAACTGCCCATACGCATCTATCAAGGATTGTAGAATTATATCAATCTATAGATCTTGATCTAACTTGACACTGAGCTTCTCAAGCTCTTCTAAGTCCTTGATCATCATCAGACAATGATCTTTAACCGATTGTCCATCATGCATCTAAGTCTTAAACAGTCTCTTAGTGACTTGATATTTGGCTTCACGACTCTGATCACCAAATAACTCTTGCAGGTGAGCCAACATTTGGCAGCTAGTCTTAATATCTTCATGTTGGTGCTGGAGCTTATCAGGCATCGAGCCCAAAATGTAATATCTGACTTTGTTATCTTCATCCATCCACTTCTCAAAAGACACTCTTTATTTAGTGGATAGATGGACTGGTGAGGTGGGAGGATCCCGTTCCAATACATGAGTCAACTTCTCAGAATCCAAAATAATTTTAAAGTTTCGGAGTCAATCCTTGTAGTTGGGTATGATCAGTCTATGGGTGTTTAGGATGCAGGCTAGTGCATTGATGCAGATATTTTCTTGTAGAGACTCAAAGTTTTTTGTTAGATTTTGTAATTAGACTTAACCAATTTATTTAGGAGTTTTATTTTTAAATAAATTGAACTTCCACTATTTACTCGGATCCCCACACTTTCTTGGTAGAGATGCAAAAATCTTCATGATTATTGATTTTTAATGGATGGTGTGGTTCCACCGACTGGCTCATCACTTCACCTAATAGTTATTGGTGATGGATCAATCGATGAATGAACAACTCTTGTCCAATGATTTTCTAATCATGGTGCACCCAAACCTGATCTCTAATTCATAAATCTCATCGTGTCTAGAATATTGAGCCACTCCTTAGTTAAGTTAGATTCACCATTTGCACGAATTGGATTCCTGATTGGATCCCTCACCATATCCAGAATATTGAGCCTAACCCATCCTCCAATCCATAGCATCCAATGCCTAATAGACATGGTTGTATCTTTTCAATGCAACTGAACCACTATATCTAGCCAAGAGTAGTCAACCTCGGGAAGGGTCCACACATCTACAATGGTGGAAGACCTTAGACTTAATATTTTTTTAGGAAGATTTAATTATATCTCTTTAAACTTGACTAGACTTAGTCATAATAATTATGACTAACCTAGTGGCATAGGTTGGCTCGAATTGTTAGCCACCTCAAATTAGAACTAGGTCGACACAAATGGCCAGGTAAGTGAGATCGATGGAAGGGATATGCCATTAACTCGATAAGAACACATTTAGATTGAGTAGTTTTCAATTAAAAATCTATCGATCGTATCTGTTAGACTTACCTTAGACACCAAATTATCGAATCAGAATTAATTGGGTTAGCCTACAATCTAGGCTTGAATCTAAAGCTAAATTAGGTCTTGACTTGATCAAGTCACATCTCAATGTGATTCGATTGAGCTACCCAAGCTTGAACCCAATTTTATGCATATATCTTAGATCTAAAAATTTATAATTTTTAGATCTAATTAATTTTATAATCTTAATTTTTAATTAAATTTTATATTGATAATAAAATATGTAATAAAATTTTAGAATTTTAGAATCTAGAATTTTATAGAAAAATATGTTTTGATTTTTGATTAAGAACGAATGCGCAGCATCTCTACATATCATAAGAACATCCCATCGAATGAGAGGAGAGAACCTTTAAGCTCTGCTTTATTCTTATGATCGAATGGCCAAGAAGAACATCTTAATCAAAAATATAATTTCTACTACAGAACTAGTTAGATCTAAATCATATATCGCATATATAATTAGTGATCTAACTTATACATGTTTTGCATACATCTCATGTATCATAACTAAATTAAACTTGTATGCTTTTATATCTAAAATATCATATATAATATCTAAAAAATAAAATTTAAATTTGATCATATAAAAAATAAAACTATTCTAGATATTTTATAGAACTATTCTATAACTAGTTTAATCATGCATCTTTCATATCTCATATGAATAAAATAAAAATTAAAAATTTTATTTTCTATTTTTTAAATCTAATTATAATAATTATAATATTAAAAAAAATAGAAATAAATTAGATCTAAAATTATATTAAATTAATTTAATAATATGATTATACTAGACTACACATAGAACTATTCTATTTCTAGTCCAGTCATGCGTCTCATACATTATAGATCTAAATCATAATATTTTTAATTTTTTGATTTTAGATCTAATCACATATATTGTAACATTCAAAATCTTTTAATATCAGATCATAAATAAGAATTAAATTAGATCTAAAATAGATCTGATGAACTACCAACGTAGCTCTGATACTAGTTGAAGAAAAATTCATGTTTTTCTTGCATAGGATCGTTTAAATCTGATTGGATCTTAAGAAATATTTAAAAAAAAAAAATTATAATTCTAATTAGATATGACATATCTTAGATCTAATCCTAAAGATTTAATATTAAGATTAAAAAAATTAAATCTAATTTAATTTCATACCTTATTTTGGATAACTAGATTACTCTATGATGATCCTAATTGATCTTGAGGTTCTAGAAGGAGCCACGCACGTGCCTGATCTCTACCAGTGTTCACTCAGGCAAGATCTAGAGGTCTTCTCCTTCTGAATCAATTCTTCTAAAATTAAATCTGGATCTGATCTTGAAGTTCTTCAAAACTACTTTAAAGAAGCAGCGGTTGTCTCTTTTAGCAGTGCTGCCTTCTTCCTGATCTAGGCACCTTTCTTCCTTGGATTGCACTTGAACCCATGCCCAACTCCTTTAGGCATGGAGAGCAGAGAGAGAGGATTAGAGGGAGGCATAGAATAGAGGAGGGTAGCCTTACAGCATGGTGAAAGGGAGAAGCTCTCAAACTCTGGGCATAGATAGGGTTTAAATAGATCTTGCTACTCCATGCAGTGCTACATCATTTCGGCTAATCAGAGGCCTTCATTCAATCAGATCTAAATTTGATTGGTGGGATGATGTCATTTGATTCAATCAGATGAGAGACCCTCGAAAATCCACAGGTGGCGCCAAGACTGGATAAAAAGAACTTTTTGGTGCCTAGGTGTTTAAATCCATTAAAATACCCTAGAGTCCCATCTATATGGGACTCCATTCCTTATCCATATGGGGTGCATGCCTAGGGTGGAGTGCACCCTCTCTCTTACCTCTTTTAGTAGGGAGACAAGAGCCCCAAGTGCTCTCCTATAGGCGCATGACACATGGCCCTATGTCCAAGTGTGTAGGGTCAACTATTAACCTATGATCAAAAATAGAAATTAGCAGGTGACAAGAATTGATAGATATTATCTTAAATCTATCTAATAAATTAAAACAATCCTTTTTTGATCTGGACAAGCTCCAGTTAGACTAATACAAGGTTCTTGAGTGAGTCCAAATAAATTTGGCTCAACTGAGATGAACCAAAATGATTACAAAAGGAGAATGTTAGGCTTAATCATGTGCAAGCACGATTTTCTTGAACCTAATTGGACATAATCCAAATCAATTGAACTGGGTTATTCCAATTGATGACATCCAGATCCAAACCATTATTTGTATGTGATCTAGTTGGTTCAGTTCTGTATGGTAATGAGACATGTTGCGATCTCTATCATCAATATCATCAAAACACCTTTCGATAGATCAGAACTTTTTTGATTCATACAATTAGAATGATCGATCATCTAAATCATTCTAATTGCTCTCAAAATCTACTAGTGATACCTAGCAGTATATGGTGGCAATCCATCAGAATTGAAAGCAAACCTCTCGATGCAGTTACCTATGTGATTAGATTCTTCTATCTTGAGTTCCGATAGGATTAGGGTTAAGATGAACTTGTCAAATCCAATATCCATCATATGAATTAATCATTCGATTCGAGTCCAATATGAAATCTTAATAGAAACTCTTTCTATTATATTCACATTGCCATAGCCATGGGCTTATAGGCTCAATCTCATGATTATCATAGAACTACTCCTCATCTATCGAGGTAGATAGATCTCCTATTGGTGGAATCTAATTCCTACAATAAACATGCTATATCCAACATACATCTCAGAATTTTAAATGGCTAGGAGATCGAGTTATGGTGTTATCAAACTATAACACCCTCAAGGTGAAATGTCAATGCATCTCTGATCAAAAAATCAGACACACCACTACAACAACAAGTCAGTCATTGAAGAGAAGGTAGACTTTCCTATGACTGCTTGAGGTGGTCACGCTCATTGCCTTCATTCTCTAACGAGTACCTGTACTCTCGCTTTGGTATCTTCACACCATAGACTTAAGACATATCTATCCTAAAAAGCGATCGTACACCAACCTTTTGGATTGATCACCATCCTTGTGATGATCCTACGATCGGAAGTAGTTTATGAGTTAATTATGAAAATTTATAACTTAAATTTTTAACTCTTGAAAATATTAATTATCATTATCATTAACTCAAAGGATGTATCATAGATACTTTAAATATATGCTATGATAGAAAATAATCATTTGATTAATTTATAGTCAAAATTATAAAATTATCCTTAGAAGTATATTATAAGTGTCAGCCAATCTGGCTTCTAGGGCACACATCTAACATGAAGACACCTGTTGAACCAAGGATACATCAAATCAGGTGTATTCTTTTCATTTTATCTATTATATTTTTTTTATTTTTCTTACTCCATTGAGGATAATGTAGAATAAGTTGGAGGGTGAGGGTTAAACTTTGAACTTTATTTTGAACCTTTGCACTTATAAATTTATTGATATTCATATAACTGACTATGCTTCAGTAATATTTGACATGTTAGTAGAATTTAATGTACACTTTAGATAAGTTATAGAGTATCGAGGGATTGCATATTGATAAAATTTAATAGAAGATTGAGTCTAGAATAAAAATTAATTTTGAACATTTCTAGCCTTCCTTATTAATATCTAAATTGAGTCAACTTTTTTTATGGGTATAAGTGGGATATGTTGATGCATATAGTTCCATAAAAAAAAAAAATATTAGTTTTCCATCGAGTAATCGGGTCTTATTGCTTAAGTAAGCAATGATTTTCACATCAAAAAGTGAATAATATAAAAATAAAATAAAATAAGAAAAATAGTCAAGTCTTAATTCATAGCTTGTTTGACTCAAGTTAGTAAGTTCGAGGGGTATTTTACACCTAATGCCCTAAAATCAACTAGTTTGGGAGTCATTGGCCTAAAACTCACTATAAGGGTTAAATAGAAAGCTTAACTAGTTAAGGCATTACACAGACTATATTTTCTAAAAAAAGAAAAAAGAAATGGATGTGCGAATATAAAATCACTAGCCCATCTTAGAGTTAGATGATCCAAGGATAAAAGTAGGAGTGGGTTAAGAAAAAGCTTTGAAAAATTTTATGTTCTTTGCTCAACCATTCTATCGGATAGCCTTAATATCCCAATGACATGCTTTGATAATTTTTTAGGTGGATATCATTTAATTTTAAAAATTATTAAATGAATACTCATATCAAAGAAAGTCAGTATTGTATATCAGAGTTGCCAACTGAAAGAACTCTTAAATTAGAAGAATGTTATTATATGCATAATGTAATAAGAAATATTGTATCTGTATCCCTTTTATTATAAAATAATTATCAAATAAAATTTATGAGCACAGGTTGCTCTATTTTTTATGCAAATGATTTTATTGGTAATGGGCATTTTAATAATGGTCTTCTAATTTTGTCATTTAATGAAATGTATTTCATATTGTTAAAAATATGAAAGAAAGAGAAAAGACATTAATATGTCATTTCTCTGGTATTGTCGTCTCGGTCATATTAGTGAGTCAAGGATAAATAAGTTATGCAAAGAAAAATTCTTTGAATCCTATGATTATGAATCATATGGGACTTGTGACTGTTGCCTCATGGGGAAAATGACCAAATCTCCATTTTCTGGACATGGAAAAAGGGTAAATAAGTTATTGGCCTTAGTACATTCAGATATATATGGACCAATGATAACTCAAGCTAGAGAAGAATATTCTTATTTTATTAGTTTTACTGATGACTTATCAAGATATGGATATGTATATCTTATAAAACACAAATTTGAGGCTTTTGATAAGTTTAATAAATATCAGAAGATGGTCAAAAATCAAACTGAAAGAAGTATTAAAAGTTGTTTGATCTGATCGAGGTGGTGAATACTTATCCAGTGAGTTTCTTGATCATCTTAAGAAAAAAAAATTCTCTATAAATGGACACCTTCTTATATGCAGCTATTAAATGGAGTAGTGGAAAGGAGAAATCATACACTTATGAAAATGGTACAGTCCATGATGTGCCATGCTGATCTTTCAATATCCTTCTGGATGTATGCCCTAGAAACTGCTACTTATATTCTTAACAAAGTGCCTTCTAAGTCTATTCCCAGCACTCCATATGAATTATGGAATGGAAGGAAGCCTAGTCTTAAGCATCTTAAGTTATGGGGTTATCCTGCTTATGTCAAAACTATTTTTGGACATAAGTTAAGCGCAAGTTCAGACAAATATTTATTTATACGATATCCTAAAGAAACTAAAGGATATTATTTCTACCACTCTACTAAACAAAACATGATTCTCAGTAGGCATGCCATATTCTTGGAGAAGAAATTCATCCAAGAAGGAGGCAGTGGCAGAAATATTGAACTTAAGGAAGTTTAGGACCTACAAACTATTCCAAAAATATCTAATGAAAGTCCTCAACCAGATGTACCAAAGGATGAGGTACATCCATAATATACACCTCCTCCTCGTAGGTCAGAGAGAGTGTGTTATGGACCTCTAAGGTATGGTTTCATCATAGGAAATGATAATGAGGCAAATATCATTCAAGATGATGATCCATTGATCTATTCTAAAGCCATCCTGAGTGAAGACTCTGACAAGTAGCTAGAAGCAATGAAATCCAAAATGGACTCCATATATTCTAACAAAGTATGAACTTTGGTTGATGCACCAAAGGGTGCAAATGAGTCTTCAAGAGGAAGATTGGAGTAGATGGCTAAATTGAAATCTACAAGGCTAGGTTGGTGGCAAAAACTTTTAGATAGAAATAAGAAATTGATTATGATGAAACATGTTCCCCAGTGGCTATGCTAAAGTATATAAGGATTTTACTTGCGATAGCAGCATACCATGATTATGAAATCTGGTAGATGAATGTCAAGATGGCTTTTCTTAATAGTAACCTTAAGGAAGAGGTTTATATGACTCAGCCAAAAGGATTCATCTCTAGTGCAAGACCAAATCAAGTATGCAAGTTTAGAAAATCTATTTATGGATTAAAGTAGGCTTCAAGGAGTTAGAACATCCGATTTGATATGAAAGTCAAAGAATTTGTTTTCATAAAAAATATGAATGAACCATGTGTATATAAGAAGGCTAGTGGGAGTGCCATAGTCTTCTTTGTTTTATATGTTGATGATATATTACTCATTGAGAATGATATCCCAATGCTCTAGTTAGTTAAGACTTGGCTATCAAATAAGTTTTTTATGAAAGATTTAGGTGAAGCATTCTATATTCTTAGAATAAAGATCTATAGAGATAGATCTAATAGGATGCTAGGCTTGTCCCAATCTAGGTATATTGACTTAGCATTTAAGAGATTCAACATGGAGGAAAGTAAAAGAGGTTACATGCCCATAAGTCAAGGTATACATTTCTTTAAGAAGATGTCTCCTAAGATATTAGAGGAAAGAGAGAGAATGAAATCGATTCCATATGCTTCGATGATAGGATCGATTTTGGATGCTACGTTATATACCAGGCCTGATGTGGCTTATGCTTTAGGCATAGTTAGTGGATATCAGACTGATCTAGGGGAGGATCATTGGAAAGTTATGAAAAATATATTTAAGTATCTGAGAAGAATTAAAGATGTTGTTCTAATTTATGGACGATTAGAGTTCAAACTAGAAGATTATACTATTTCTAGTTTTCAGTCAGATCTGGATGATAGCAAGTCAATATTAGGATATGTATTCACCTTAAATGGAAGTGCAGTGAGTTGGAAAAGTTCTGTAACTGACTCAACAAGAGAGGCATAATACATTGGTACTAGTGAAGCTGTCAAGAAAGCTATCTAGATGAAGAAATTCATCGATGATCTAGGAGTGGTTTCCTAGATACAATGACCAGTACCACTTTATTATGATAATACTGGTGCAGTAATCTAAGCCAAGGAACCAAGGTCTCACCATAGATCATAGCACATTCTTAGACGGTTCCACCTCATTTGATAGATTATTGAGAGACAAGATACTATATTAGAACGAGTAGATACTAAGAACAATATAGCAACCCATTCACTAAGAACTTACCACAACAACTGTTTGATCACTATCTCAATTGTATGGGTTTGAGATACAAAGATGATTGGCTTTAGTGAAAGTGGGAGATTGAACGAATAAGTATCCTATAAGCCAATCACATTTGTGGAACGATGGGATTTTTCTATATAATTTTCAACTCATGTAATGATATTTATTCTAATATCAATAAAATGAGGCATTTAATTCAACATTCTAGTTACATCTTTTATATTTAAAGATTATGATGAATTCCAAAGATTAGGACAATGATTTTAGGAAATATGAATGAGTCATGTCTGTGAGACCTAAAATTCTAATGTTAAATATTCCTAGTCATAAAACATAGTCAGGAACATCAATAGATGACATCCATGTACTCGATAGAGAACCAGGCACTTACTGAGATTGTTAGATATATGTGCCCTAGAAGCCAGAATTGGCTGACACTTGTAATACACTTTTAAGAGCAAAATTATAATTTTGACTATAAATAATAAAATGGGTTATTTTCTATCACATATGTGTATTTAGTGTCTGTGATACATCCTTTGAGTTAAGGTAATGATAATTCATATTTTCAAGAGTAGAAAATTTAAGACATGAATAATCATTATTAACTCATAAATTGCTCCCGACCATAGGATCATCACGAGGATGGTGATTGATCCGGAAGGTTGGTGTACAATCGCTTCTCTTTAGTAGATGAGTCTTGAGTCTACGGTGTGGAGACACCAGAGTGAGAGTACAGGTACTCGTTAGAGAATGAGGACACTGAGCGTGACCACCTCGAGTAGTCATTAGGGAGTCTACCTTCTCATCAATGACTGACTCGATGCTGCAGTAGTGTGTCTGATTCTTTGACCTGAGGTGCATCGGCAGTTCACCTTGAGGGTGTTATAGTTTGACTACACCATTACTCGGATCTCCTAGCCATATGGAACCCTGAGGTGTATGTTGGCTATAGCATGTTCATTGTAGGAACTGGATTGCATCAAGATGGAATCTATCTACCTCGGTGGTAGAGGAGCAGCCCTATGATGATCATGAGAATCAAGTCCAGAAGCCCATGGCCATGGTAGAGTGAAATAATAGAAAGAGTTTCTATTTAGATTTTCACATTGGACTCGAATCGAATGATTACATCATATGACAGAGACTAGGGTTTGACGAGTTCACCTTAACCCTAATCTGATCGGGGCTCAAGATAGAAGAACTTAATCACACAGGTAGCTGCACCAAGAGGTTCGCATTCAGCTCTGATGGGTTGCCACCATATACTGCTAGGTGTCACTGGTGGATTTTGGGAGCAATTAGAATGATTTAGATGATCGATCATTCTAGCTGTTCGAATCAGAAGAGTTCTGATCCATCGAAAGGAGTTTCGATGATGTCGATGATAGAGATCATGACATATCCCATTACCATACAGAACTGAACCTAACTGGGTCACACAAACAAGGGTTTGAATCTGGTGATCATCAATTGAACTGATCTAGTTCAATTGATCTGAATGAGATTCAATTAGGTTCAAGGAAAATCGTGCTAGCACTCGATTGAACCTAACGTTCTTCTTTTACTATCATAAATAAGTTGTCCTGACTGAGCCAAAGGAGTTTGTGCTCAATCAGAGGCCTTCATATGGTCTGACTGGAGGTTGTCCAAGTCAGAAAAGGTTGTCTTATTTTGAGATAAATTTTTGAGACAACACCTGCCATTTTTGGTCACCTGCCAATTCTTGTCCTTTGACTTTGGTCAAACGTTGACCTTTGACCCTTTGACTTTTGACCACATGTGTCATGCACCTATTGGAGAGCTGGTGGGGGCCTTGTCCCCCTGCCAGAACCTGGCAAGGAGAAGGAGGCGCACGCCAAGGGTGGCGTGTGCCCAATGGTAGGGCGCCTAGGAGTCCTTGTTGGAAGGACTCCACCTCCCTTTTGGATTCCAATTAGAGTTCTACTAAGAATCCAGTTTGACTGGTCTTAGGGCCACCTCTAAGGAGGAATCCAGGGGTCTCTATTCCCACCAATCAGATTTAGATCTGATTTCACAAAGGGTTGTGATTGGTTGGAGGAAGAGGAGTTGGATCACAGAGAGTCTATAAATAAGACCCTGCGCGCCCAACTTTAATATTCAATCTCCTAGCCACGCCCCAAGGCTGCCCTCTCCCTCCTTCTCCATGCCAACATCTCTTCTCCCTCTCCTCTCCACGTCCAAAAAGTTTTGGGTTCTTAGTTGGTGCGATTCAGATCAAGAAAAGGCGATCGAAAAAGCAAGAAGGCTGCGCTGCTGCAAAGGACGACTGCTGATCTTCAAAAGGAGTTTTGAAGATCCTCCAGATCAGATCCAGATCTAATTTTTGGAGAAATGTGATAGAGAAGAAGAGGATCTCCTAGATCCAACCCTGAGTGGATACCGGTAGAGGCCAGGCGCTTGCGTGGCTAGATCCAGAACCTTCGCTCTGCAATCAGGATCATCAACAGGGTAATAGGATTACCCAAATTCAGGTAAATTAATTTGATTTAATTTAAATCTTAATTTATTTTATTTATTAAAATAATAAATTAGATCTGAAAATATCAAGATCTGATTAAGATCAAGAGAAAATTTTTGAAATATATCTCTTGATCTAATCAGATCTGAACGAACCTGGACCGGGAAAATCAGGATTTTCCTTCAACTGGTATCAGAGCCATGGTTCTAAAATTTAGATCTAGATTTAATTTTAATTGATAAATTAAGTGATTTTCAGATGTCACATGAGATGTGATCAGATCTAAAATTAGAAAATTAAAAATTAAAATTAAATAATTGGATCTAAGATTATGAAGATATGCATGACTAGTTCTAGAATAGAATAGTTCTATAGAATAGTCTTAGTTTAATCATAATTTAATTTGATTAAATCATATTTTTAGATCTATTTATTTACTATTTTTTGATATTATAAATATTATAATAACATCTAAAAATAAAAAATTAAATTAAAATTTAATTTTAAATATCATATGAGATATGATTAGATGCATGTCTAGACTAGTTGTAGAATAGTTCTACATAATTGTCTAGATTAGAATTTATTTTGATTAGATCAAATTTAAATCTAATTTTTTAGATTATTATGAGATAATTTAGATCTGAAAAACATGCATGATTGATACATGAGATGTATGCAAAATATGCCATGATTAGATCTAATTTTTATATATGAGATATATGATATAGATCTAATTAGTTTTGTAGATTATTACATGTTCCTGATTAAGGCGTTCCTCTTGGCCGTCCGGTCATAAGAACGAAGAAGGGATTTAAAGGCCCTCTCCTTCCATTCGATGGGGTGTTCTTATGATGTGTAGGGGTGCTGCGTGTTCGTCCTTAATCAGAAACCCAAAACTTACTTTCTGCAAAACCCTAGATCCTGAAATCCTAGGATTTATTGTGCATATTTTGTTTATGAACCCTAACTTAATTAAGAATTAAGTTTATGGAAATATTAATTAGGTCTAAAATTGAGAATTTCAGATCTAAGACATATTCATAATACTGGGTTCGGGCTTGGGTAGCTCAATTAGGTCTAAGCGGTTGATCAAACCGAATCAAGAGTTGGTTAGATGGGATCAACAATGCTTAAATTGACCAGCCTAATAGGATTAAGTCTGGGTCAAGATCGAGTCACGAGTCACGATCAAGCAAGACCTAATTAGGCTCAGAGGTTAGAGTCTGGATTGTAGGCTAACCCAATTGGTTCTGACTCAACAATTTGGTGTCTAAGGTAAGTTTGGCACATACGACCGACTGGATTTTTAATTGGAAGCTACTCGACCTGAATGCGTTCTTGTACGAGTTAATGGCATATTCCTTCCACCGGTCTCACTTACCTGGCCATATCTGTTGACACAGTTCTGATCTGAGGTGGTCAATAATCCGAGCTAACCCATGCCACTAGGTTAGTCATAATTGTTATGACTAATGCCAAGTCTAGTTTAATGAGACCTGAATCAATTCTCCCTAAGAAAAGATTAAGTCTGAGGTCTTCCACCATTGTAGATGTGCGGGCCCTTCCCGGGGTTGATTGTTCTCGGCTGGATACAGTGGCTCAGTTGCACCGGAAGACGCAACCATGTCTATTAGGCATTGGATGCTATGGGCTGGAGGATGAGTTGGGCTCAATATTTCGGATACGGTGAGAGACTCAATTAGGAACCCAGTCTATGCAAATGGTGGGTCTGACTTAACTAAGGAGTGGATCAATATTTCGGATACATGGTGAGATTCATGAATTAGAGACCAAGTTTGGGTGCACCATGATTAGAGAATCATTGAACAAGAGTTGTTCACTCATTGGCTAACCCATCACCAATAACTGTTAGGTGAGGTGATGAGTCAGTTGGTGAGACCGCACCACCCACTAGAAATCATTAATCATGGAGATTTTCGCATCTCTACAGAGGGAGTGTAGGGATCCGAGAAAATAGTGGGAGCTAATTTGTTTAAAAATAAAATCCCTAAATAAATTGGTCAAGTCAAAATTACAGTATCTAACTAGAATCTTTGACTCTCTACAGGAAAATGTCTGCGTCCAACCCATTGGCACGTATCCTGGACACACATAGACTGACTGAACCCAATTATAAAGATTGGCTCAGGAACTACAAAATTATTTTGGGTTCCGAGAAGTTAACCCATGTATTGGACCAGGACCCTCCCACCTTACCAGCCCGTCCATCCATTGAACAGAGAGCATCTCTGGAAAAATGGATAGACGAAGATAATAAGGCCAGATATTACATGTTGGGCTCGATGTCTGATGAGCTCCAGTGCCAACATGAAGATATCGGGACTGCTCGCCAAATGTTGGCTCACCTGCAGGAGATGTTTGGTGAACAGAGTCGCGCAGCCAAATATCAAGTCACGAAATGACTTTTTAAGGCTAAGATGCGTGATGGGCAGTCAGTCCAAGATCACTGTCTGATGATGATCAAGGACATGGAAGAGCTTGAGAAGCTCGGTGTGAAGTTGGACTTGGATCTGCAGAATGATATTATTCTGCAATCCTTGACTGATGCATATGGGCAATTCATCATGAATTACCACATGCATAAACTTCAAAATTCCTTGGCCGAGTTAATGAATATGCTGGTTACCGCTGAGCTTTCTATGAAAGGTTCTAAAGGCTCAGTTCTTGCTATGGAATGGACTTCT
Source organism: Cocos nucifera (assembly GCA_006176705.1). NCBI lineage: Eukaryota > Viridiplantae > Streptophyta > Magnoliopsida > Arecales > Arecaceae > Cocos > Cocos nucifera. The sequence goes on along the minus strand of QRFJ01000666.1, from coordinate 390,648 downwards.
TCCAAAAGAAAGTCTTATGGAAAGAAAAAGAAGTCTGTGAAAAAGCAAAAGGATGGAAGGAGGAAAGAAGAAGAAGGCAGAGCCGAAGAAGAAGGCCGATGTCAAAGGAAAGTGTTTCCATTGCAACAGCGACGGCCATTGGAAGCGGAACTGCCCTACTTACCTGGCCACCCTGAAGAACAAGAAGGAAGGTCCTTCTGGAGGTATGCTCGTTATTGAGTCTAACCTTACGGTTTCTTCTGCATCCAGTTGGGTGCTTGACTCTGGTTCTAGTGCTCATCTGTGCACTTCTATGCAGGGTCTTGAGGATAGCAGGAGGCTGAGGGATGGAGACATGATCCTACGCATCGGTAATGGAGCAAGAGTTGCTGCAGTAGCCGTGGGAACATACCCTCTTCGATTACCATCTGGTTTAGACTTAGTTTTAAAAGACTGTTATTATGTGCCTGCAGCTAGCAGGAAATTTGATTTCTGTTTCATGCTTAGCACAAGAAGGCTATGTGATTACCTTCTTTAAGGACCATTGTAACATTCTTTATGAAAGAAATAAAATTGCAAATGGTTTTCTTATTAATGGTCTTTATCAGCTACATATTGATGTACCTATTTTTAACTATCGAGCAAAACGTGAATGCCAAACAAAATGACCTAGGGATAGTCCAAACGATAGATATCTATGGCACCTGAGATTAGGTCATATAGCAGAAGATAGGATTAACAAATTGGAGAAAAATGGGCTATTGAGTCCATTGACTTTCGAGTCATATCCAACTTGTGAATCTTGTCTTCAAGGCAAAATGACTAAACTCCCTTTTGTTGGACATGGGGAGAGGGCCACAGATCTCCTTGCCCTAGTACATACTGATGTGTGCGGCCCATTTGATGTGCCGGCTAGAGGCAATTTTGTCTACTTCATTACCTTTACCGATGATCTGTCTAGGTATGGGTATGTGTATCTTATGAGACACAAGTCTGAAGCTTTTGAAAAGTTCAAAGAATTCAGACATGAAGTAGAAAAACAAACTGGAAAAACCCATTAAGGTTCTTCGATCAGATCGAGGAGGTGAATACCTTAGCCGGGAATTCCTAGACTATCTCAAAGAAAATGGCATAGTCTCTCAATGGACTCCACCAGGAACACCTCAACTCAATGGGGTTTCAGAATGGAGAAATCGGACTCTATTGGATATGGTTCGATCCATGATGAGCTTCACAGACCTCCCTGATTTTCTTTGGGGACACTCATTTGTTAACTTCAATTTATCTTACTGAATAGGGTTCCCTCTAAAACCGTTCCTACCACACCGTATGAGATATGGCATGGTAAGAAACCAAGTCTGAGTCATCTCAGAATTTGGGGTTGTCCGGCTCATGTCAAAAGACAACAAGCGGACAAGTTAGAGTTTAGGTCCTTTAGAGCTCGATTCATAGGATATCCTAAAGAGTCATTAGGATACTATTTCTACATTCCAGAAGACCACAATGTGATTGTGAGTCGACATGCCATCTTTCTTGAAAAATAGTTTATTCAAGATAGCGGCATTGGAAAGCAGATTCAAGCTTGATGAGAAAGTCTCACAAGAACAACGAGCTAAGGACCAATTGGAACCAAATCAGGTTGAGCCAATAAGAACACTACCTCCTCCACCTCGTAGATCGGAAAGAGTTTTTTGTCCCCCTGAAAGATACTTAGGTATTATTTCAGAGGAAGTAGAGAAAATGTTCCTCGTAGGTAATGGTGCTCATGGTGATGATCCCAAAACCTACAACGAGGCGATATCAGATATCGACTCCGAGAAATGGCTTAGAGGCAATGAAGTCAGAAATTGACTCGATGCACTCAAACCAAGTCTGGACCTTGGTAGATCCACCAGAAGGTATAGTACCTATTGGGTGTAAATGGATCTTCAAGAGAAAGATTGGTGCAGATGGGAATGTGGAGACATTCAAGGCTAGACTAGTGGCAAAAGGTTATAGTCAATGTGAAGGCATTGACTATCAGGATACCTTTTCCCAGTAGCTATGCTAAAATCCATCCGCACATTGCTTGCCTGTTGCAGCCTATTTCGATTATGAAATATGGCAAATGGACGTGAAAACATGGCATTCTTAAATGGATATCTTGAGGAAGATATCTATATGGAACAGCCGCTAGGTTTCACATCCAGTGATACTGATCACAAGGTTTGCAAGCTGCAAAGGTCCATATATGGACTTAAGCAAGCATCTCGGAGCTGGAACACTCATTTCAATGATGTGATCAAAAAGTTTGGTTTCATCAAAAATGAAGAGGAACCATGTGTCTTCAAAAAGGTCAGTGGGAGCGCTGTTGTCTTCCTCGTATTGTACGTGGATGACATCCTCCTTATTGGGAATGATATTCCCATGTTGACGACAGTCAAAATATGGTTGTCTAAGGAATTCTCCATGAAAGACCTAGGTGAAGCATCCTTTATTCTAGGAATTAAGGTCTATAGGGATAGACCGAATAGGATGCTAGGACTTTCACAGAAGATGTACATAGAGGAAGTACTAAAGAGGTTTAGTATGGAAAAACTCTAAGAGGGGATTAATACCCTTCAGACATGGTATTCATCTTTCCAAGAAGATGTGCCCCAGCACACCTGAGGAAATAGAACGCATGAGCAAGATCCCTTATGCTTCTGCAATAGGGAGCCTCATGTATGCCATGCTATGTACACGACCTGATATAGCCCATGCTGTGAGTGTCATAGGGACACGATGCTGTCGTTAAGACACCGTGTTTATCAGTTTAAATCCGACTTTTTTTTAAAAATTATGAAGAGAGTAGTAAGTCGGGTCGAATCCACAGAGAGGCAATGATTTATTTCTAAAATCTTTGATTCTTTTATTATTATTATTATTTTTTATTATTATAATTTTTTTTAAAGAAAAGAAAAGAAGAGTTTTTTAAAAATTAAAGTCAAAAAATAGATTTATAAATAAAAGTAGAATTATGCAAAAATAAATTTGGTACTAAGATCTACTATTTAGATCTTAGCAACTACTTGCAATAAAATTAAAAAGCAATAAAGAATAATTAATTTAAAGAGCTAGAATTGAAAAGAACAATGAAACTTTCTTTATTAAATTTAAAACTCAAATGCAGAATTTAAATACAAGAAATTAAAGAAAAAAAAAAAAACTTAGAAGGAGATTGCAGATCAGCGTAGGCGTGGAGATGGCGTAGAAGACCGGCTCTTCTTCTCAGCACTGCAGCTTTGAAGCAACCTTTAACCCAGAGCTTGGCTTCCACCCTGTACCTTAGCTTCTCTTCCACCCGACCTCTCCTTTCTTAGAGGCTTAGGATCCTTTTTTATAGAGCTAGGAGGGTTGGATATTTATTTCTAAAGGCAATGTGGGACTAATTGCCTTTGTAATCATCAAAATCTGAATAAAATTTGAATAAAAACAACTCTGATATGACTCTGGTAAGTCTGGTGAAATCTGGCCATTCAATAGGAATCCAACGATCCAAAAATCATCAAAAATGGATGCGTATCAGCCCAGATCAGGTCGGATCAATTTCTGACCAGTGGATCACGCTTGATGGAGGAATTTACATCGTTGATCGCATGCCTGAGAGTTTGATCACCGTCGGGAGCCTTCTAGACCGTTGGATCGAGGCTGGAATCAAGCGCTGCCGTCCGATGGCGATCCGAGTGAAATCGGCAATCAAAAAAAATGCTGACCATCCGATCTTGACCGCAAACAACCACCACCGCACGATCGCGCTTTTACTGTTCCCATGGACCACGTGGACCGGCCATATCGTGCACCGCAACCAATCAGCGCCTTTTATTGATAGATGAAAAGACCAAAATGCCCTATGAGCCGCGATGAATTTTCTGTAAACCCTTTAGGGGTCTAGGTCTACCACGTGGCAGGCTCTGATTCGCTGGTGTCTGCTGAGCTGGCGGTCTACACTATGCTGTAGACCGGCTGACGGCTTCTGGGCTTGAGTCGGCTAGCTTGGATGGCTTGGCGCGCCGGCTTGGTCGGCTTGGCTCGGTGCGTCTGGACGCGCCGGCTGCTTCGGCGTGGCGGCTTGAGCCGTATGTTATTTTTATTTTTTATTTTTATTTATTTTATTTTATTTTATTTTATTTTATTTTATTTCTTTAGAAATTCATATCTTTTTCGTTTTAGCTCCGTTTTACTCAAAATTTATTTCGTTGTGATCAAAAAAATGAGCTCTTTCTATTGATAATAAAATTTTATTTTTTAATTTTTATTATTTTTTAATTAATTTTTTAATTAATGAAAATATGAATTTTTCAAAAATTATATATAAATTGATTAATAATTTTTAAAAATTAATATAAATTAATTAATAAATTAATACTTTTATTGATGAATTTATTGTACTTATCACACCCCCCAACTTAAGCTTTGCTCGTCCTCGAGTAAAGAAAAATAATTTTAATTTAGATCAAGTACCATATTTCATTGAGATCTTCCTTCACAAGAATAAATCTAGGGTTTAAGATCAAAAGTTTAGATAGTATCACTAACTAAGTATTGAGTTTCAGAAGTAAATTTTATGGCAGATTAATCAGAAACTTTCTTAGAGTTCATCTAAAGATTTTCAGCACTAGTTTTGTGAATACTAACTTAGCATTTGGGTGTTGATTCAAAGGGACAAATGAATCTTCTTTTATCACTTATTTTGGTTAGTTTTCTATATACTCCCAAGTTAAATGCATGAATTAAGGTAGCTTTCACACTTTTTTTTTTTTTTTTTTTTTTTTGAATTGTGCTGAGCATCCTGGCCTTCCCTTCACCGATTGATGTGAACTTCTACACTTGACTTAAGGTGCAGAGTTCTAGCTTAGGGCAATCCACATATACTCTGTGTTTTGCACTTTTTTTTTAAAAAAAAATTTAAGCAGGTAGCTCTTTCCTTAAATTCAAGTTTCTTTAATTGAAGTATATATAAACCATCAATTTTTAGTGATAATTGAATCCTCAATTTAGCCTTATAATCAACACCTGCTGTGCTTCATTAGTGTGCATGTGCAATTAAAAGTACTGTTAGCCTTTAAATGATCTAAGTAGGCTTCTAATGATCTGACCAAGTAATCTGCTTCTTAACTCGCTACCATTATTAGTCAATACTTTCTAACTTTATTACTTTTCCTAGTTTATTTTGCTTAAGATTCTCTTTTCTGAAATATGGTTCATCCAAAATTTGATTATTATTATTATATATATATATTTTTATTATTTATTATATATTTTTTATTTTTTTTATTTTTATATATATTTTTTTATTATTATATATATATATTTTTAATTATATATATATACATTTTTATTATTATTTTTTTATTATATATATATTATTATTTTTTTATTATATATATATATATTTTATTTTTTTTAAATTTTCTTTTTTTTTTGAATTTTACCCTCCAACTAAATTGACATTGTCCTTAATGGAAAGGGAAGATAAATAAAAGGGTGAAAATTATGTTTGTTTATTTAGATGGGTTTTAAAGCTTATAATCCTTCTCCAGCCTTTTGTGGTCCTTCTCCAACTTAGCCTAAAAAGAGACTAAAAAGAATAAATTAGATTCAAGAAGTATTGGGTTGCCTCCCAATAAGCGCTAAGTTTATTATCTTCAGCCAAACAAAATGCAAGTTTAATTCATTGTGGTTCTATTAATTGTACTTGATCAATATTTTGATTTAATGATATTCCTTCGATATATGGTTTAAGCCTTTGGCCATTTACCTTAAAAAAATTTTTAGTCCTGGGATCATAGAGTTTAATTGCACCATGTGGGAATACGTGATTAACTATATAAGGTCCATCCCATCTGGATTTTAATTTTTCAGGGAATAATCGAAGCCTTGAGTTAAATAAGCCAGACTTGTTGATTTGGCTCAAAGGTTTTTCCTTGAAATATGTTTATCATGGAAGGCTTTCATTTTCTCCTTATAAATTTTTGAATTTTCATAAGCTTCTTGCCTTAATTCTTCTAATTCACTCAATTGTAACATCCGATTGGAACCAGCTTTGTTTAAATTAAAATTTAATTATTTTATTGCCCAATATGCTTTATGTTCAAGTTCTACCGGAAGGTGACATGCTTTTCCATAGATTAATCTATAGGGAGACATTCCAATAGGGGTTTTATAAGCTGTCCTATAGGCCCATAATGCATCATCCAATCGATCTGACCAATCTTTTCGATCAGGCCTAATAGTCTTTTGTAAGATATTCTTGATTTTCCTATTAGAGACTTCTACCTGACCACTTGTTTGCGGATGGTATGGTGTAGCTATCTTATGTGTCACCCCATATTTTCGTAATAAAGTTCGAAATTGATGATTTGTAAAATGGGTACCCCCGTCACTAATGATAGCACGTGGAAATCCGAACCTAGAAAAGATATTCTTTCTGAATAAATTTTAGGACTACTTTATGATCATTGGTTCGTGTTGCTATTGCTTCAATCCATTTAGAAACATAATCGACAGCTACCAAAATGTATTCAAATCCATTGGAAGGTGGAAAAGGTCCCATAAAATCAATTCCCCATACATCAAAAATTTCTACCACTAAAATGGGGTTCAAAGGCATCATGTCTTTCTTTGAAATATTCCCTAAGGCTTGACACTTAAAACACTCCTGACTAAAAGTATGGGCATCCTTAAATAATGTTGGCCAATAAAAACCACTCTGCAATACTTTGGCCGCAGTTTTTCGTCCAGAAAAGTGTCCTCCACAAGCAAGAGTATGACAAAATTGTAAGATACTCCATTGTTCAGATTCAGGAACACATCTACGAATGATTTGATCAGCACAAATTCTAAAAAGCTCAGGATCTTCCCAAAAATAATATTTGATTTGAGCAAAGAATCGATCCTTTTCATTCTTAGACCAGCCATCAGGAATTTGTCCTATGACTAAGTAATTGACAATATTTGCAAACCAAGGAGTCTTTGTATGTGAAACTGTTAACAATTGTTCATCTGGAAAAGATTCTCTGATTGATACAGGTTCATTATCTTTCACTAGGATCCTAGACAGATGGTCTGCTACAACATTTTTAGATCCCTTCTTATCTCGAATTTCAATGTCAAATTCTTGTAACAGTAAAATCCATCTAATTAATCATGGTTTAGCATCTTTCTTTGAGAGCAGGTATCTCAAGGCTGAATGATCCGAGTAAATTATGATTTTTGATCCTAATAGATATGATCTAAACTTTTCTAGGGCAAACACAATGGCTAGCAACTCTTTTTCAGTGGTGGTATAATTCATTTGTGCTTCATTCAGAGTTCTACTAGCATAATAGATCACTACAGGACATTTGTTTACCCTTTGGCCTAGGACAGCTCCTATGGCAAAATCTGAGGCATCGCACATAATTTCAAAAGGTAGTGACCAATTAGGAGGTTGTATGATTGGAGCTTTGGTCACAGCTTCTTTTAAGATTTCATAAGCTTTAAGACAATTTTCATCAAAGTTAAAAGAAACATCCTTAGCAAGCAGATTACACAAAGGACGAGAAATTTTAGAGAACTCTTTGATGAAGCGACGATAGAATCCTACATGACCAAGAAAAGATCGAATTTGTTTGACAGAAGTGGGAGGAGGAAGTTTAGAAATTAGTTCAACTTTAGCTTTATCTACCTCAATCCCTTTCTTAGATACTATATGTCCTAAAACGATCCCTTCTTGAACCATGAAGTGGCTCTTTTCCCAGCTTAACACTAGATTAGCCTCAATACATCATTTTAATATTTTCTTCAAATTGTTGAGGCAACTCTCAAAAGATTCTCCAAAGACTGAAAAGTCATCCATGAATATTTCTAAGAAATCTCCTATCATGTCTGAAAATATTGACATCATGCACCGTTGAAAAGTTGCAGGTGCATTACATAATCCGAATGGCATTCTACGGAAAGCAAAGGTTCCATAGGGACATGTAAAGGTGGTCTTTTCCTGATCTCCTGGGTAGATTGCTACCTGATTGTATCCTGAGTATCCATCTAAAAAGCAAAAGTATTGTTGGCCTGCTAGTCTTTCTAGGATTTGATCGATAAAGGGTAAGGGAAAGTGATCTTTTCGGGTGGTTGTATTGAGTTTTCTATAATCTATGCAGACACGCCACCCAGTGGAAAGTCGTGTTGGTACTAAGTTTCCATGTTCAGTGCGGACAACCGTAAGTCCAGATTTTTTTGGAACAACTTGTGTAGGACTTCACCCAGTGGCTGTCAGAGATAGGATAAATAATTCCAGCATCTAACCATTTAATTACCTCTTTCTTGACTACTTCTTGCATGTTAGGGTTAAGCCGTCTTTGCATCTCTCGAGTTGGTTTGGCATTATCTTCTGTATAAATATGGTGCATGCATATTGACGGACTAATTCCTTTTAAATCGGCGACGGTCCACCCTATGGCCTCCTTATATGTTTTTAGAATATTTACCAATTGGTTTTCCTGTTCAGTAGTTAAGTTGGAAGCAATTATTACTGGTAGGGTTTTCTTTGATCCTAAAAATACATACTTAAGTGATTCAGGTAAAGGTTTTAGTTCAAGTTGTGGTGGGGCCTGAATTGAAGGACGTAGTGGTTCAATTTTTCGCTCGGGTAAGGGCTCAACTTTCACTGACCAAGGTAATGAATGTGATGGTTGAGGTGAATTAAGCAGGGCATTTACTTCCTGGGTTTGAGTTTCTTCAGTGGGTTCATCATCTTGCAGTAAATCTAAGGAGGAATTAGATTCAACTATTTCATCTATCTGATTGATTACAAAGCAGTCTTCCTCCTCTTGGGTGTACTTTGGGGTATTAAAAACATTAATTCTTACTTTTTGATTCCCAAAAGAAATGTCCATAGCTCCCATTTTACAAGTTGATATTGGCATTGGCAGTTGCTAAGAATGGACGTCCTAAAATTATGGGATTTTGGTTCAGCTCTTGGGATGGTTCCATGTCAAGTATGAGAAAGTCTACAGGAAAATAACATTTGTCTACTCTAACTAGAACATCCTCAATCAAACCTCATGCGGTGTTTTTATAGATCTATCAGCTAATTGCAAAATGACTGATGTGGGTTTTAATTCTCCAATCCCAAATTTTTCATAAACCGAGGTTGGAAGGAGGTTTACACTAGCTCCTAAGTCTAGTAATGCTCGGTTAAAGGTTATACCTCCAATAACACATGAAATTAAGGGTGCACCAGGATCTTTCATCTTTTGAGGTATTGGATTTAACAGGACCGCACTTACATCCTCGGATAGCATAACTCTTTTGGTGGTTCGTGGCTCACGCTTTTGGGTGCAGAGTTCTTTAAGAAATTTAGCATAGGCTGGGACATGCTGAATTGCATCGAGGAGGGGTAAATTAATATGAACTTGTTTAAATAGTTCCATTAGCTCCTTGTTGCGTGTTTCTTGCTTTTTGCGAGAAGAGCCTGCTTCTAAGGCCGAAGGGAACGGGGCTTTGGGTTTATATGTCTCAGCTAATTCATCTGTTCTCTTCTTTTCTTTATCCATCTTATCAGTCTTAAGCTCAGGTTCTTCTATATGATTATCCTCTTCTTCAAATTTCTCATCTTGGCTAACATCAGTATTGGCCTCTATCACCTGGTCTTGATATGGGTCCTTAAGAATCCTACCACTTCTAAGTTCAGATATTGCTTTGGCATTTTCTAATTGGGGGTTCTTAGGTGGAATGTTAGATGGATGAGTAAATCCAGGTGGTTGATAGACATTGGATGGATTATTTTTAGGATTTGCAATTGGTTGGCTTGGTAATTGACCTGGTTCTCTCCTCATGCTAGACTCAGCTAATTATCCTATTTGAGCTTCTAGCCTGGCAATTGATTGTTGTTGGACTTCAGAATTAATTGTTGAAGTTGATTGAATTTATCATCGGCTAGATTGGTCTGTTGATGAGGAGGTGGGTATGAGGGCTGATTATAATACATTGGTTGAGAAGACTGACTAGGTTGTCCCTTATTATAGGCATAGTTCTGGTACTGGGGCCTATTTTGATAATTTTGAACTGGTGGGATTTGAGTCTGAGCCTGAGTCTGTTGTGGTTTCCAAGAGAAATTAGGATGGTTTCTCCAACCAGGATTATATGAATTTGAATATGGGTCATTAAGTGGTTTGGAGTAACCTTGAGCAGCTTGGACTTGTTCTTGGATAAGAGGTGGTAATTGTGCAGCCGTGGGACATTCGCTTACATGATGTGTTGGACTAGCACAAATAGAGCAAATCTCCTGATAATTAGAAGCTGGTGTGTATTGTGTAGGAGATTGTTGACCTAGATTTAGGAATTGATCTAATTTCTGGGCAATAAGATCGACTTTATCTAATTTTTGTGCTATTATGTTCAAGTCTGTCTTAGAATTAAGTTCTGGAGTTTTGATCTCATAAATTCCTGCCCATTTTTGTTGAGAAATTGATCTTTCATAAGAGGATAATGAAGCATGGTTAATAGAGTTTTCACTTAAGGTTTCAAATAAGGTATAAGCTTCATCCTCACTTTTGCTCATGAATGCACCTCCACAGGATGCATCAACCATCTGCTTATATTGATCTCCTAAACCTTCATAGAAAGCTTGTACAATTTGCCACTTAGATAAACCATGGTGTGGGCATTTTCTAAGAAGTTCCTTAAGTCTTTCCCATGATTCATGAATTTGTTCCCCTGGAAGCTGAGCAAATCCTGTGATGGCTCGCCTCATAGTATTGGTTCGTCCTATGGGATAAAATTTCTTAAGGAATTCATGTTGCATCTCTGCCCATGTTTGAATTGTTCTTCCTAATGTGCCAAGCCAATACTTGGCTTTATCTTTTAATGAGAAAGGGAACAAGGTCAGTCTAAGGGCATCATCAGAAAAATTTTGAATTTTTACCGTAGAGCAGATTTCTAAGAATTCATCCAGATGTTTGTAAGGGTCTTCATTGGCATTCCCATAAAAAGATGGGAGCATCTGGATTGTGGTCGACTTGATCTCATAGTGGTGGCTAGCAGGGATATCAGGTATGTGGATGCAAGTCGATGGGTTGTAGGTGGAAGGAATAAAGTATTCCTTCATCTGCCTAGGTGGTTCTTCACGATTTTCCAGCCATTTGATTATCTGGTCTTAAATGAATTAGTCTTTCAATTTCAGGATCTGGTTTAACTAGATCAGGTAAAAGTGATCTTCTACCGTGCATGTACTAGTGCAATTTGATATATGGTTCAAGATATATATATTTTTATTATTAAATTTTTTTTAATAATTTTTTTTTATTATTTTTTTTTAAGAAAAGAAGAGAGAAAGAAAGAAGAGGAAAAATCCTAAGGAGTCTTAAATCTGGAGATGATAGAGAGGAGTTAATTTGTGGTTTATGTTAAATGTTATTTGGCAAACAAGTTAGGCAATCAATCCTGACTAAGAGTTATCCTAGATCTAGACAGCTCCTAACTGCCAAGATCACCTTCGAGCCCTCCAAATAGAGGATTAGCCAATCAACTGGCCAGGTAAGTGTAAAGTCGGTGGGAGTCCCCCCGTTGCTTGCCTTAGACACCAATTGTGCTTGGCCAGGTAAGCAAACGGAACCAATTAGAAACCACCTTCCTTCGGGCCCAATCGTCCCTGAACCACTTTCCTAGACACCAGTCAAATTGATTAACCCTAACTTGGTTCAACTCTTAGGATTTCTTGTCCTATTGAGCTCGAATATCCTTAAGGGTTAATGTCTAATTGATTTTAAGAGTTAAGGTTTGGGTTAATGCAGGATGCTGGTTGGTTGTTTGTGGGCCAAGGAAGGGTGATCAAATCCCCACCTTATCTTGTTTAATGGGTTATGCCCTTAATTTAGTTTAATATGAAATATGCAAAAGAAAGAAAAAAAATTCCAATCAAAGAGTTCTATGCAATTTAAACTAACTAATTAAATTCTAAAAAGGCTTACCTTGCCTCCAGCAATCACCAAAAAAAAAAAAAGAATAAAAACTAATATGATGGATGCTCTAAACAATTAGGGTTTCTAATCTTGTGATGAGATTTTTAATTTTTAAAAAAAATAAAGCAAATATTAAAAATAAGAAAAGAGATTTAGGGTTTAGGAATGATCTCACCGAATAGGATTGAGAGTTTTGTTCGTGCCCTAATCTTTCTTGTTCTTTTTTTTTCTATTTTTTTGCAAAATAAATAAGAAAAATAATTAGTAGGCAGTAAAAAAAAATCAAAGAAATAAGAAAATTTTAATTTTTATGCCTCTCCGACAATGGCGCCAAAAACTTGATAGGGACACGATGCTGTCGTTAAGACACCATGTTTATCAGTTTAAATCCGACTTTTTTTTAAAAATTATGAAGAGAGTAGTAAGTCGGGTCGAATCCACAGAGAGGCAATGATTTATTTCTAAAATCTTTGATTCTTTTATTATTATTATTATTATTTTTATTATTATAATTTTTTTTAAAGAAAAGAAAAGAAGAGTTTTTTAAAAATTAAAGTCAAAAAATAGATTTATAAATAAAAGTAGAATTATGCAAAAATAAATTTGGTACTAAGATCTACTATTTAGATCTTAGCAACTACTTGCAATAAAATTAAAAAGCAATAAAGAATAATTAATTTAAAGAGCTAGAATTGAAAAGAACAATGAAACTTTCTTTATTAAATTTAAAACTCAAATGCAGAATTTAAATACAAAAAATTAAAGAAAAAAAAAAGAAAACTTAGAAGGAGATTGCAGATCAGCGTAGGCGTGGAGATGGCGTAGAAGATCGGCTCTTCTTCTCAGCACTGCAGCTTTGAAGCAACCTTTAACCTAGAGCTTGGCTTCCACCCTGTACCTTAGCTTCTCTTCCACCCGACCTCTCCTTTCTTAGAGGCTTAGGATCCTTTTTTATAGAGCTAGGAGGGTTGGATATTTATTTCTAAAGGCAATGTGGGACTAATTACCTTTGTAATCATAAAAATCTGAATAAAATGTGAATAAAAACAACTCTAATATGACTCCAATGGTCTGGTAAGTTTGGTGAAATCTGGCCATTCAATAGGAATCCAACGGTCCAAAAATCATCAAAAATGGATGCGTATCAGCTCAGATCAGGTTGGATCAATTTTTGACCATTGGATCGTGCTTGATGGAGGAATTTACGTCGTTGATCGCACGCCTGAGAGTTTGATCGCTGTCGGGAGCCTTCTGGATCGTTGGATTGAGGCTGGAATCAAGCGCTGCCATCCGATGGCGATACGAGTAAAATCGGCAATCGAAAAAAATGCTGACCATCCGATCTTGTCCGCAAATAACCACCACCGCACGATCGCACTTTTACTGTTCCCATGGACCACGTGGACCGGCCATATCATGCACCGCAACCAATCAGCGCCTTTTATTGATAGATGAAAAGACCAAAATGCCCTATAAGCATGATGAATTTCCTGTGAACCCTTTAGGGGTCTAGGTCTACCACGTGGCGGGTGATAAGTGGTAAAAATATACTAATAAAAGTATTAAATTATAAAATAAATTAACCTATTTTATTAGAAATTAATACTTTTATTAATCTTATACAGGAAAGAAGGCCACCAATATGAAGATCTTATTTTTTTGGTTCTGATGAAAAAAATTTCAGGCAAAACGGACTTCAAACGAGCCCAGAATCGAATTTCAAAAAAAAAAAAAAAAACCACCGACGCAACGCTGACGTCAGGATGACGTCAGCATTTTTCGCGGCGCACGATGGACCATCTGAAGGGCAATTCGGGAATTTCACAGCATAAAGTGCGCGTTGATTGGCTGAAGAATGCGGCGGTCTATGCAACACTGGGCTCGCGCACGGTCCACGGAGGGAAATTTGGGAATTCTGGCTAATCCAACGGGCAGTATTCACTGAAACGTGATCAGATGGCCGAGAAGAAGGCGCTGATGGACGGCATCCGTAGCTCCCGATCGAGATCCAACGGTCGAGATTCATTCCGACGTAAAACTAAAGGTCTGAAGGCTTATTTCAACGCGATCGGATGGCCTAGATTCGATCCAATGGATGATCCAATGGCTGATATTAAATCCGACTTGATCTGGATTATTTTAAGGGGTTTTTGAGTGGTTTTTGGACCGTTTGATCAAGATCTAACGGGCAGAATTACTCAGATCTTAATTTGAGTTGATTTAGGAGTCCTAAACCTAATTTTTGATGGATTTTAAGGGAAATCAAACACTTGTTGCCGGGAAATAAAAAAAAGGAGAGAGACAAAGAGAGAGACGGGGAGAAAGAGAGAGGGAGAAAGAGAGAGAGAAAGAAAGAGGAGAGAGATAAAAAAAGTGATTTGTGAGAAAATTAAAAGGGTTTTTTTTTATTTTTCTTCAACAATCAAGACATCAAGGAGCCTCTTCTTCTTCGCCAAGTTCTCCACATCAAGAGCAGCAGATAATCAATTTCAGCAATCAAACAGTCTAATTTCTTCATGCTTTTTATTTTATTTGCTGTTTTTGAATTTGTTATCATGAACTAAATTTTATTTTACTAAGGCTAAGGTGTAGCCACTCTTTTGATGCAATATTCAGTATGACTTATTTTTAAATTTTATTCATAAGGAGTATATAAATCTGATCTTAATGCTTTTAGATTACTGGCCATCTTCTAATTGATCTGATGAACATAGATGTTATGGACCAAGTACATCTATGTTAATGCTTCTTGATTATATACCTTGTATTATGAATCAAATTAGAATTCATATGCATGCAGAAATTTTAGTGCGCTTTGGACGCAGCGTATTTTAATTAGAGGGTTTCACAAAACCTAATGCATTAATATTTATTTAAATTACACCTGGACCAAAGGGTAATTAATAAATATTAATAGATTTGCTATGCCTGGACCAAAGGATAGTGAATAAATTAGGAGACTCCACCGTCACATGAAATAAAATTAATCTAAAAACCTGAATATTGTATTGACTGAGTTGGTGAACCGATTGCCTTAGTAATCCTATTGCTCTTGAATTTAAAACCCTAATAATTTACACTCTCTCTATTTAATTAAAAACTTTTAATTATTTTTTTATTTTTTTTAATTTCTTATTCTCATAAATCGATCTTCTAAATAAAGCATAGGAAAGAGCTTTACAGTACTTATTTTCTAATCCTCTAGGGACGATACTCTACTCATTCACTTTATTACTTGATCGACTGGTGCACTTGCCATAGCCATAAATTAGCATGCATCAAGTTTTTGGCGTCGTTGTCGGGGATTGTGTCTAAAACAATATTGAAATTTTGATCCTAGCTTTACTTTAGAAATTTATTTTTAATTTTTATTATTAAAAAAAAAAATTAAGTGCATGACACGTACTGGACATAGTAACTTACTACCTCTAGATCCAGAAATTGAAAGAACTATTAGAAGACTACAACAAGAGAGAAACATGGCAGCTGAAGATCCTAACGACATCAATCTAGGAGTGGATATGGCGACTGAAGGACAGCATGAAGCTATTCGACCAGTACATTGTCCATTAAATGATTACATCACACCATCTATAATCGATGCAGCTTCGAGCATCAGGAGACCGCCTGTACGAGCAAACAACTTCGAAATAAAACTGGCGATGATCCAGATGATTCAATCAACTGTCCAATTCAGTGGACACATGCATGATGATCCGAATGCCCATATTTCTAATTTTTTTGAACTTTGCGATACTTTTAAAATTAATGGGGTGTCGGATGATGCTATTAGATTAAGGTTATTTCCTTTCTCTTTATGGGATAAAGCTAAAAATTGGCTTCATTCTCTTCTGGCAGGTTCTATCATAACTTGGGATGTCCTAGCCCAAAAATTCTTAGCCAAGTACTTTCCACCTTCTAAGACTGCTAAGATGCACAACGATATCACTTCTTTTATGCAGATGGACATGGAGACACTATATGAGGCTTGGGAGCATTTCAAGGAACTGCTGAGGAGATGTCCACATCATCAACTATCCGTATGGCTTTAGGTACAAACTTTCTATAATGGTTTATCTCCTACTAATCGATCTATGATTGATGCAGCAGCAGGAGGAACCATTAATCGAAAAATGGAGGAAGAAGCCTTCGATCTGATCGATGAGATGGCATCAAATAGCTATCAATGGCAGATAGAGCGCATGATGCCAAAAAGACTAGCAGCTGTGCAGGGAGTAGATTGCGTGCCAACTTTACTAGCTGAAATTGTAGCCCTTAGAGCCGAAGTCGACAACTTAAAGGGAACAGCTATGCATGTTCAGAGCATTACTTATGATCTGTGTGGAGGAGGACATGATACGAGCAATTGCCAGACAGGTAATCCTTTTACTAAAATAACTGATACAACTAATTATATTGGTAATTTTTTCAGGCCGTAACAAAACAATCCCTCTCCAACACATACAATCAAGGGTGGAGGCAGCACCCAAATTTCTCATGGAGCAATTAAAATGCAGCACAACAACCACCCTCGGGATTCCAAGTACCTGAAGGAAGTCCAACATGGAAGAGCTGATGGTTAAATTTATGCAAAACCAAGAAGCAACTATAAAAAATTTGGAAGCCAAACTTAGAAAAGGCCAAACAGCAGCAATTCGAAACTTGGAGATGCAAATAGGTCAAATGGCTAAGATAATCTCCGAGAGACCTCAGGGATCCTTGCCAAGCAATACGGAGACAAATCCAAGGGAGCAAGTCAATGCTATCACCCTAAGAAGTGGTACAAAGCTGGAGGAGCCACATCAGAAGAATGAGACTGAAGAGCCAACTACAAATAAGGAACCATCAACTAAAATTCATCAGTCACCAAAACAACCAGCAGATGGATGGTCTCCAGGTATACGGTTTGCTGATCCAAATGTGAAGTCCTACGTGCCGCCACTACCATTCCCAGAGAGACAAATACAGCATCCAGATAAGGAATTTTCTAACTTTTTCAAAATTTTAAAGAATTTACATATTAATATTCCTTTTGTAGATGCTATTACTCAAATGCCCAGGTATGCCAAGTTTCTCAAAGAAATCTTAACAAATAAGAAAAAGCTGAAGGAGCATGAGAGAATAAATTTGAATGAAGAATGCTCAGCAATACTTCAAAATAAATTACCACAGAAGTTAAAAGATCCAGGGAGTTTTACTATCCCCTGCATTATTGGTGATTGTAGTTTTGATAAAGTTTTATGTGATTTAGGAGCAAGCATAAATCTCATGCCTTTTTCTATTTTCAGGAAGCTGGGTCTAGGAGAACCAAAGCCTACCACTATTACTCTTCAATTAGCCGATAGATCCATTAAATATCCAAGAGGTATAGTGGAGGATGTCTTGGTAAAGGTAAACAAGTTTATTTTTCCTATTGATTTTATTGTTCTTGATATGGAAAGAAGATTATGATGTACCCCTTATTTTAGGGAGACCCTTTTTAGCTACTGGAGGAGCTTTAATAGATGTTCAACAAGGAAAATTAATTCTTAGAGTCAAGACGAACAAGTTACTTTTAATGTTTTCAAAGATACTAAACAATCCTGATGATAATCAAACTTGTTTTCTAATTGATATTATTGACAATCCATTATATGAGAATTCTGTAGAAAATAGGTTTGAGACTATAAAAGCGAGCAATGTCAAATTGAAAGAAGGATTCGATCAAACATGAAAGTATTCCAATTGAAGTGGCACCGGATTGATCCACTTTAGAACTCAAAGAAAGTCAAGCTGAAGACTATAAATCAGAACTACTAGATAGGTTGTTTCTTTTCTTTTTAGTTTTGATCATTTTTCTTTTCTTTTATTTTTCAGTAATTTGTTGTTGCTCTTTTACTGCTCTGGTGTGTATTTTCAATTTTGCAGAAAAATCAATGAGAACTCAAGCAAAATTTCAAAGCTCCAAAGAACCAGACTGAAACCAAATCAGGTGTATTCCTTTCCTATCCTTTATTGCACCCTTTATTTTTCTTTCTCCTTTAAGACAACATAGAACAAGTTAAGTTAAAAAAAAAAAAAAAAACCCATGTGTCAAGAAGAAAATCTTGAGCAAGATAAACTGGATAAGTGATAAAAGATAGAATTATTTGCTAATGAATGTAATGAGTTAAAGAAGTAGATTAGTTGGTCAACTTTTAGCAGCCTACTTAGGTCATTAAAAGATTATTAGCACTTTTTATTGCACATGCACACTAACAAGGCAAAGTAGGTATTGATTATAAGGCCAACTGAGGATTCAATTATCACTGAAAATTGATAATTAATATACATTCTAATCAAAGAAACTTGAATTTAAGGAAAAGAGCTACCTGCCTATAAATAAAGTGCAAAAGATAGAGTATATGTGGATTGCCCAAAGCCTAGTAATTGGGTCTCTGCACCTAGGTCAAGTGTGAAAATTCACGTAAAACGGTGAAGGGAAAGGCCAGGATGCTCAGCACAGTAAAAAAAAAAAAAAAAAAAAAAGAAAAGGCAGTGTGAAAGCTACCTTAATTCATGAGTATAAAATTGAGAATGTATAGAAAATTGACCAAAATAAGTGATAAGAGAAGATACTTTTGTTCTTTTAATTTAATACTGAAATGCTAAAGTTAGTCATCACGAACACAAGTGCTATAGATCTTTGATGTACTCTAAGAAAGTTTTTAATTGTATTGACTGAAAAATTTGCTTCTGAAGCTCAATGCTTAGTTAGCAGTATTTTCTAAACTTTTTGACCTTTAATCCTAGATTTTATCTTTATGATGGATAATCTTATTAAAATATGGTATTAAATAAAATATTGCTAAGGGACTAGCAATGACTAAGTTGGGGGTGTGATAAGTGGTAAAAATATACTAATAAAAGTATTAAATTATAAAATAAATTAATCTATTTTTTAGAAATTGATACTTTTATTAATCTTATATAGGAAAGAAGGCCACCAATGTGAAGATCTTATTTTTCTGGTTCAGATGAAATAAATTTCAGGCAAAACGGACTTCAAACGAGCCCAGAATTGAATTTCAAAAAAAAAAAAAAAAAAAACCGACGCAACGCTGACGTCAGGATGACGTCAGCATTTTTTGCGGCGCACGGTGGACCAATCTGAAGGGTAATTTGGGCATTTCACATAAAAGCGCTCTGATTGGCTGAAGAACGCGGCGGTCCATGCAACACCGGGCTCGCGCATGGTCCATGGAGGGCAATTTGGGAATTTTGGCTGATCCAACGGGCGGTTTTCACTGAAACTCGATCGGACGGCCGAAATGAAGGCGCTGATGGATGGCATCCGCAGCTCCCGATCGAGATCCAACGGCTGAGATTCATCCCGACGTTAAACTAAAGATCAGAAGGCTTCTTTCTACGCGATCGGACGGCCCAGATTCGATCCAATGGTTGATCCAATGGCTGGCATTAAATCCGACTTGATCTGGGTTATTTTAAGGGGTTTTTGAGTAGTTTTTGGACCGTTTGATCAACATCTAACGGGCAGAATTATCCAGATCTTAGTTTGAGTTGCTTTGGGAGTCTTAAACCTAATTTTTGATGGATTTTGGGGAAAATCAAACTCTTCATCTATAAAAATCCTACTGTTGTCGTGAAAAAAAAAAAAGAGAGAGAGAGAGAGAGAGAGAGAGAGAGAGAGAAATAGAGAGAGAGGGAGAAAGAGAGAGAGAAAGAAAGAAAGGAGAGAGATAGAAAGAGAAGAGTGATTTGTGAGAAAAAAAAAAAGGATTTTTGATTTTTTTCGACAATCAAGACATCGATCAAGGAGCCTCTTCTTCTTCGCCAAGTTCTCCACATCAAGAGCAGCAGACAATCAATTTCAGCAATCAAACAGTCTAATTTCTCTATGCTTTTTATTTTATTTGCTGTTTTTGAATTTGTTATCATGAACTAAATTTTTTTTTACTAAGGCTAAGGTGTAGCCACTCTTTTGATGCAATATTCAGTATGATTTATTTTTAAATTTTATTCATGAGGAGTATATAAATCTGATCTTAATGCTTTTAGATTACTGGCCATCTTCTAATTGATCTGATGAACATAGATGTTACGGACCAAGTACATCTATGTTAATGCTTCTTGATTATATACCTTGTATTATGAATCAAATTAGAATTCATATGCATGCAGGAATTTTAGTGCGCTTTGGACGCAGCGTATTTTAATTAGAGGGTTTCACAAAACCTAATGCATTAATATTTATTTAAATTACACCTGGACCAAAGGATAATTAATAAATATTAATAGTTTTGCTATGCCTGGACCAAAGGATAGTGAATAAATTAGGAGACTCCACCGTCACATGAAATAAAATTAATCTAAAAATCTGAATATTGTATTGACTGAGTTGGTGAACCGATTGCCTTAGTAATCCATTGCTCTTGAATTTAAAATCCTAATAATTTACACTCTCTCTATTTTAATTAAAAACTTTTAATTATTTTTTTATTTTTTCTTTAATTTCTTATTCTCATAAATCGATCTTCTAAATAAAGCATAGGAAAGAGCTTTTCAGTACTTATTTTTCCAATCCTCTAGGGACGATACTCTACTCATTCACTTTATTACTTGATCGACTGGTGCACTTGCCATAGCTATAAATTAGCACGCATCAAGTTTTTGGTGCTTTCCGGGGATTGTGTCTAAAATAATATTAAAATTTTGATCCTAGCTTTACTTTAGAAATTTATTTTTTTAATTTTTATTATTTAAAAAAAAAAATTAGTGCATGACACGTACTGGACATAGTAACTTACTACCTTTAGATCCAAAAATTGAAAGAACCATTAGAAGACTACAACAAGAAAGAAACATGGCAGCTGAAGATCCTAACGACATCAATCTAGGATTGGATATGGCGACCGAAGGATAGCATGAAGCTATTCGATCAGTACATCATCCATTAAATGATTACATCACACCATCTATAGCCGATGCAGCTTCAAGCATCAGGAGACTGCCTGTACGAGCAAACAACTTTGAAATAAAATCGGCGATGATCCAGATGATTCAATCAACTGTCCAATTCAGTGGACACGTGCATGATGATCCGAATGCCCATATTTCTAATTTTCTTGAACTTTGCGATACTTTTTAAAATTAATGGGGTGTGGATGATGCTATTAGATTAAGGTTATTTCCTTTCTCTTTACGAGACAAAGCTAAAATTGCTTCATTCTCTTCCTATAGGTTCTATCATAACTTGGGATGTCCTAGCCCAAAAATTCTTAGCCAAGTACTTTCCACCTTCCAAGACTGCTAAGATGCGCAACGATATCACTTCTTTTATGCAGATGGACATGGAGACACTATATGAGGCTTGGGAGCATTTCAAAATTACTGAGGAGATGTCCAACATCATCAACTATCCGTATGGCTTCAGGTACAAACTTTCTATAATGGTTTATCTCCTACTAATCATTCTATGATTGATGCAGCAGCAGGAGGAACCATTAATTGAAAAATGGAGGAAGAAGCTTTCGATCTGATCGATGAGATGGCATCAAATAGCTATCACTGGCAGACAAAATGTATGATGCCAAAAAGACAGCAGCTGTGCAGGGAGTAGATTGCGTGCCAACCTTACTAGCTGAAATTGCAGCCCTTAGAGCGAAGTAACAACTTAAAGGGAAACAGCTATGCATGTTCAGAGCATTACTTATGATCTGTGTGGAGGAGGACATGATACGAGCAATTGCCAGACAGGTAATCCTTTTGCTAAAACAACTGATACAGCTAATTATATTGATAATTTTTTTAGGCGTAATAAAATAATCCTACTCCAACACATACAATCAAGGTGGAGGCAGCACCCAAATTTCTCATGGAGCAATCAAAATGCAGCACAACAGCCACCTCGAGATTTCAAGTACCTGAAAAGAAGTCCAACATGGAAGAGCTGATGGTTCAAATTTATGCAAAACCAAGAAGCAACTATAAAAAATTTGGAGCCAAACTTAGATAGACCAAACAGCAGCAATTCAAAACTTGGAGATGCAAATAGGTCAAATGGCTAAGATAATCTCGAGAGACCTCAAGGATCCTTGCCAAGCAATACGGAGACAAATCCAAGGGAGCAAGTCAATGCTATCACCTAAGAAGTGGTAAAAGCTGGAGGAGCCACATCAGAAGAATGAGACTGAAGAGCCAACTACAAATAAGAAATCATCAACTAAAATTCGTCAGTCACCAATACAACCAGCAGATGGATGGTCTCCAGGTATACGATTTGCTGATCCAAATGTGAAGTCCTATGTGCCGCCACTACCATTCCCAGAAAGATAAATACAGCATCCAGATAAGAAATTTTCTAACTTTTTCAAAATTTTAAAGAATTTACATATTAATATTCCTTTTGTAGATGCTATTACTCAAATGCCCAGGTATGCCAAGTTTCTCAAAGAAATCTTAACAAATAAGAAAAAGCTGAAGGAGCATGAGAGAATAAATTTGAATGAAGAATGCTCAGCAATACTTCAAAATAATTACCAAAAGTTAAAAGATCCAGAGTTTTACTATCCCCTGCATTATTGGTGATTGTAGTTTTGATAAAGTTTTATGTGATTTAGGAGCAAGTATTAATCTCATGCCTTTTTCTATTTTCAGGAAGCTGGGTCTAGGAGAACCAAAGCCTACCACTATTACTCTTCAATTAGCCGACAGATCCATTAAATATCCAAGAGGTATAGTGGAGGATGTTTTGGTAAAGGTAAACAAGTTTATTTTTCTATGATTTTATTATTCTTGATATGGAAGAAGATTATGATGTACCCCTTATTTTAGGAAGACCCTTTTTAGCTACTAGAGGAGCTTTAATAGATGTTCAACAAGAAAAATTGATTCTTAGAGTCCAAGATGAACAAGTTACTTTTAATGTTTTTAAAGATACTAAACACGCGAGGAGTATTATCATATTGTCGTCTTCATGTTTGAATTGT
Source organism: Cocos nucifera (assembly GCA_006176705.1). Lineage (NCBI taxonomy): Eukaryota > Viridiplantae > Streptophyta > Magnoliopsida > Arecales > Arecaceae > Cocos > Cocos nucifera. The sequence continues at coordinate 367,742 of QRFJ01000666.1, read as the reverse complement.
TCTTCCATGTGCCAAGCAATACTTGCCTTTATCTTTTAATGAGAAAGGGAACAAGGTCAGTCTAAGGGCATCATCAGAAAAATTTTGAATTTTTACCGTAGAATAGATTTCTAAGAATTCATCTAGATGTTTGTAAGGATCTTCATTAGCATTCCCATAAAAAGATGGGAGCATTTGGATTGTGGTCGACTTGATCTCATAGTGGCTAGCAGGGATATCAGGTATGTGGATGCAAGTCGATGGGTTGTAGGTGGAAGGAATAAAGTATTCCTTCATCTGCCTGGGTGGTTCTTCACGATTTCTAGCCATTTAATTATCTGGTCTTAAATGAATTAATCTTTCAATTTCAAGATCTGGTTTAACTAGATTAGGTAAAAGTGATCTTCTACCATGCATGTACTAGTGCAATTTGATATATGGTTCAAGATATATATATTTTTATTATTAAATTTTTTTTAATAATTTTTTTATTATTTTTTTTTTAAGAAAAGAAGAGAGAAAGAAAGAAGAGGAAAAATCCTAAGGAGTCTTAAATCTAGAGATGATAGAGAGGAGTTAATTTATGGTTTATGTTAAATGTTATTTGGCACACAAGTTAGGCAATCAATCCTGACTAAGAGTTATCCTAGATCTAGATAGCTCCTAACTGCCAAGATTACCTTCGAGCCCTCCAAATAGAGAATTAGCCAATCAACTGGCCAGGTAAGTGTAAAGTCGGTGGGAGTCCCCCCGTTGCTTGCCTTAGATACCAAATGTGCTTGGCCAGGTAAGCAAACAGAACCAATTAGAAACCACCTTCCTTCGGGCCCAATCATTTCTGAACCACTTTCCTAGACACCAGTCAAATTGATTAACCCTAACTTGGTTCAACTCTTAAAATTTCTTGTCCTATTGAGCTCGAATATCCTTAAGGGTCAATGTCTAATTGATTTTAAGAGTTAAGGTTTGGGTTAATGCAGGATGCTGGTTGGTTGTTTGTGGGCCAAGGAAGGATGATCAAATCCCCACCTTATCTTGTTTAATGGGTTATGCCCTTAATTTAGTTTAATATGAAATATGCAAAAGAAAGAAAAAAAAATTCCAATCAAAGAGTTCTATGCAATTTAAACTAACTAATTAAATTCTAAAAAGGCTTACCTTGCCTCCAGTAATCACCAAAAAAAAAAAATAAGAATAAAAACTAATATGATGGATGCTCTAAACGATTAGGATTTCTAATCTTATGATGAGATTTTTAATTTAAAAAAAATAAAGCAAATATTAAAAATAAGAAAAGAGATTTAGGATTTAGGAATGATCTCACCGAATAGGATTGAGAGTTTTGTTCGTGCCCTAATCTTTCTTGTTCTTTTTTTTTTCTATTTTTTTATAAAATAAATAAAAAAAATAATTAGTAGGTAGTAAAAAAAATCAAAGAAATAAGAAAATTTTAATTTTTATACCTCCTAGGCAACGACGCCAAAAACTTAGTAGGAGCACGATGCTGTCGTTAAGACACCATGTTTATCAATTTAAATCCAACTTTTTAAAAAATTATGAAGAGAGTAGTAAGTCGGATCGAATCTAAAGAGAGGCAATGATTTATTTCTAAAATCTTTGATTCTTTTATTATTATTATTATTATTTTTATTATTATAATTTTTTTTAAAGAAAAGAAAAGAAGAGTTTTTTAAAATTAAAGTCGAAAAATAGATTTATAAACAAAAGTAGAATTATGCAAAAATAAATTTGGTACTAAGATCTACTATTTAGATCTTAGCAACTACTTGCAATAAAATTAAAAAGCAATAAAGAATAATTAATTTAAAGAGCTAGAATTGAAAAGAACAATGAAACTTTCTTTATTAAATTTAAAACTCAAATGCAGAATTTAAATACAAGAAATTAAAGAAAAAAAAAACTTAGAAGGAGATTGCAGATCAGCGTAGGCGTGGAGATGGCGTAGAAGATCGGCTCTTCTTCTCAGCACTGCAGCTTTCAAGCAACCTTTAACCCAGAGCTTGGCTTCCACCCTATACCTTAGCTTCTCTTCCACCCGACCTCTCCTTTCTTAGAGGCTTAGGATCCTTTTTTATAGAGCTAGGAGGGTTGGATATTTATTTCTAAAGGCAATATGGGACTAATTGCCTTTGTAATCATCAAAATTTGAATAAAATCTGAACAAAAACAACTCTGATATGCTTCTGGTAAGCTTGGTGAAATCTGGCCATTCAATAGAAATCCAACGGTTCAAAAATCATCAAAAATAGATGCGTATCAACCCAGCTCAGGTCGGATCAATTTTTGACCATTGGATCATGCTTGATGGAGGAATTTACGCCATTGATCACGTGCCTGAGAGTTTGATCACCATCGGGAGCCTTCTGGACCGTTGGATCAAGGCTGGAATCAAGAGCTGCCGTTCGATGATGATCCGAGTGAAATCGGCAACCAAAACAAATGCTGACTGTCCGATCTTGACCACAAACAACACCACCACACGATCGCGCTTTTACCGTTTCCACGGACTACGTGGACCGGCCATATCGTGCACCGCAACTAATCAGCGTCTTTTATTGATAGATGAAAAGATCAAAATGCCCTATGAGCCACGATGAATTTCTTGTAAACCCTTTAGGGGTCTAGGTCTATCATATGGCAGGTTCTGATTCGCTGGTGTCTGCTGAGCTGGCGGTCTACACTGTGCTATAGACCAGCTGACGGCTTCTGGGCTTGAGTCGGCTAGCTTGGATGGCTTGGCGCGCCGGCTTGGTCAGCTTGGCTCGGTGCGTCTGGACACGCCGGCTGCTTCGGCGTGGCGGCTTGAGCCATTTGAGCCGTATGTTATTTTTATTTTTTATTTTATTTTATTTTATTTCTTTAGAAATTCATATTTTTTTTGTTTTTTCTCCATTTTCCTCGAAATTTATTTCATTGTGATCAAAAAAATATGCTCTTTCCACTGATAATAAAATTTTATTTTTTAATTTTTATTATTTTTTAATTATTGAAAATATGAATTTTTTAAAAATTATATATAAATTGATTAATAATTCTTAAAAAATAATATAAATTAATTAATAAATTAATATTTTATTGGTGAATTTATTGTACTTATCATGTCACAAGCAGATATCAGTCGAATCCAGGTGAAGAGCACTGGACTTCTATGAAATGTATCCTTAAGTACTTGAGAAGAATTAAGGATATGTTATTGATCTTTGGTAATGGAGAACCTCCAAGTCTAAGGATATACAGACTCAGATTTTATGTCCGATATAGATGATCGAAAGTCGACATCTGAAAATTTATTTTTATGCAATGGTAGAGTTGTCAGTTGGAAGAGTTCCAAATAGAAAGTAATAGCAGATTCCACCATGAAAGCAGAATACATTACTGCATCAAAAGCTGCAAAGAGGGCATTCTGGTACAAAAAGTTTACCGTAGAGATCGGAGTGATGCCATCAGATGCCATTCCTCTATATTGCGACAATAATGGCACCATAGCCTTTACTAAGGAGCCAAAGTCTCACCAAAAATCCAAGCACATCGAGCGGCGATATCATCTTATCCGTGTTTACCTCGAGAAGGGATACGTCGAGGTTAAGAGAGTTGACTTCACAGACAATGTAGTAGATCCGCTTACAAAGTCATTGGGCCAGCAGAAGATCGAAGC